>JAHREE010149611.1:0-11623 GCA_033628505.1 Tringa tobata | reverse complement strand
AACCCCCCTGCCATGGGCAGGGACACCTCCCACTAGAGCAGGTTGCCTCAAAGCCCCATCCAGCCTGGCCTTGAACACTTCCACGACTTCCCTGGACAACCTGTTCCCGTGCCTCAACACCCTCATAGGGAAAAATTTCTTCCTGATAGCTAATCTAAATCTCCCCTCTTCTAGTTTAGAACTCCCTGATAAAGAGTCCCTCCCCATCTCTCCTGTAGGCCCCCTTTAGGTACTGGAAGGCTGCTCTAAGGCCTCCCTGGAGCCTTTTCTTCTCCAGGATGAGCAAACCCAACTCTTTCAGCATGGCCTGCATAAAGCCAGCCTTTGGTCTGGAGGGAGCTGCAGCCCCCTTCTCCCAGCGCCACGGGCATCCAGCAGAGCCCAGGGGTAGGCCTGGTGCAGAGGGACCTCTTGTGCTTTGCTCTTTGTAAATAAACAACTTTGCATCGAAGCTATGCTGAGCTTTGCATAGTCAACCTGACTTCATCCCAAAAGCCACCTGAAGAGGCCCCGATGGTGGAACCGACTCCCTCAGCCCATACGAAGTTCAGCTAATAAATGCTGCAACTCTGGGACATCGTCTGAAAATTGGTTTAGTGTGTAAGGCAACAGAGGAGTTAAGAAAAGTAGTATCTAATGCATCTTACTCACTTGATAATAATCTTCACATGATCCATTTTTTAATTTCTCTTGTAGTTAGACAAATTCTGGTATTTCAAACTTCAATTAATCCTATTGAGACTACTTGTGCGTTACAGCAGGACACCGCCTGGGATTTGAGTTGCGTAAGCAACTCCTACACCATCACACACAAAACAACTGAAGTTAATACAGATTACATTGCTACTTTAGCCTACTCGATACCATTTGCTACAGGGTTGGATTTTAGGGTTTCCTATGTTGTAATAGCTGCAGTCATCTACAGCGTACCAGGACAAGGATCGAAAGCAAGATCGATTCAGCTTCAAGGCCTTGAGGTCAAAACAAAGTTGTACAGAGAGACAAAGTTGGGAGCAGAGGGGAGCTAACCAAATACTTGTGTTATAAGTTAGGTAAAAATTGAAAGGAAAACACCTAGAAGGCAGAAGAGAGAGAGACTTGGCCTCATCCAAACACTTAAACATAAGAATTTAAACCGAAAACCTAGCTTGATGGAACTGCCCATTTCTGTAAAGCTACTCATGCATAAATGTTTGCAGAATCAGGCTCATATTGAGCAAACTATTGTAATGAAGTAAACTGCCTTTTAAATTAAGAGATGAGTCTCTCGAGTATCTCTCAGGAACAATATTATGCTTCTCACAACAGGAATTTCTTCATTATCTTCCTTCTTGTTCAATTTTTAATGTTCCATAGCATAATACATAGTAGAAAAGATCCTGCTGGCAGAGGAGTCAATACCAGCAGACTCGGGAGTGCTACCAATGAGAAACCAGCTTGTGAACAGGGAACTCGCAAAACTTTGATGTAATTCAGTAGTGCAAGGCGCTTCTGTCTCTCCTGCTTCCTTAAGAACTGACTACTACTCAGGTTTAGTCTGCAGTTACTTTTCAAATGAAAGCAATCCCAAGCTCTTAGACGTGTTCAGAGCCGAGGACAAAGCCTGTAAAATTGACATCCTGTTAGGTTTGGAAGGAACTCCTGTGATAGCCCTTGCTTACTTATTTCAAAAATGAAACGTTAAATACATATAACACTGATCATACAAGGAGCAGTTATCAAAAGTATGGTCTCGAAGTACAGTTTTTCTTAGGCAAGGCTTTGCTGTACAGTCGGTCACACTGCAGACCACAGGAAGGAAAAAGGTTCATTTTTAGATTACTCTTAAGATGCAAGATGTTACCAGAGGATGACTGTTCAGAAACTTACCATGTCAATATGGAAAAAAAAGATAAGATAATCAGAGTTTTATTCCCCTCTGAAATGTTTTAAAATGGATATATAGTCTAAAACTCTCTTTCATCATACAGTCAAAATTTTCAGAGCTTGAAATTACACTTAAGCATAAAAAATGTCATCTGATGTTCAAAAGTAGTGAGCTCAAAATTATTTCAAATGTGTTTCAATACTCCCTAGCTCTGAAAATCACATTTCTTTAAGTGCCTAGATATGGATTTAGGGTGTCTAACTGTATTCACTCAGGCTTGAAAATTTTAGCCTACATATACCTGTGCTTCATAATAAATGTATCAGAAAGCTTCAGACAAGCTATAAAAGCAGTCTCAAAAAAGCAATGCAGACTTGAGCCATTAGAAGACGAGACACCAACCTGACAAAGTACTTGGCTGTATAATTCAACTCATTCTGGTATGTGGAAAGTAGCATCTGAAGCCTGGGCTTTAACAGATGACTTCAGTAGCAGGAGAAAAAAATAAAATTAAACAGCTACTGGGGCAGGATTTTTTTCCTGTTACTCGCTTTCTTACCGATAATCCCCAACATTTTCAAAATTCACATGCTTCTTTCTTTAAAAATCTCCCTTTCTGCTATCTCCCCAACTCCTATGTATGACCTCCTATATTCCACCTTAAAAACATTAAGTTTATCTAAGCTTCCTGGTCTGATACTATTCTGTTTGACTCTCAAGTCAGATCAAGAGTCTCTTACTTTGTGAAAAAAGGTGAGGATAAGAAGGTGAGGGAGGGAGCAAACAAGAAATCAAACTGTGACAGCCTTAAGACTTCCCAAGGGAACAGCACATGGATCTATTGGAGAATATCCCTGCTCCGCTAGCCACATCCAGTCTGGCTAGCAAGGTTTACTATTTCCAGGGCAAGGCCTGGGATCAAAGAGAATATTAAATCATTAAAGAACTTCAGGACAAGAAAAAGAAGTAGGATTTAATGGCCTGTCAGCAGCTGGAGTAGAGCCTCTCTGCTGGAGAAACTCTAGCAAACGATCCGAGTCTCCCAGCACACAGGGTTGATAGGAATTTACTAAACTTTCAAGGAAAGGCAAAGGTCTAAGCAAGAGGAAATGCAAATCTTTATTGTTACAGGCCTCCGGTCAGAGTACATTTTGATGGATAAAAATGGTCTGTTTTGAAGAAGCTCTTTTCGTGTTACCTTCGATGGGGGTTCTGTAGAACAGTTTACCAAGGGGAAGGAGTTAACGTACACCAAACGCAATTGGGTCTGTCGTGCTAACCTCGTTAGGAAGCGGGGCTGTGTCAGCCAGAGTAGCTCAATTTAGGCTCGGTACCAAAGGGGGACTGAACGCATCTAAAGTGTGCTGTATTCCTGAGCACTGAAACATCTTCGAAGGCACAGCTAGGGTACAAACCCAGGGCTGCTTGTTCTCAGGGCAGTTAATATGAATGACCGCGTAGCGTAGTTGCATTGCTTCTCACACCACAATATAGCAAAGAATATTGGATTTATACCTGCTTTTTAACTGCAAGGAACTAGGGAATCAAAACTTAAATCTTAACGAAAGCACAGACTGTTCCCATACCAGTGACTGATCGCTCCCTCCCCTTAAAGCCACTGTCCTCCTCATGGTAGAGCCAACAACCCTGCCTGAAACCAAAGGATGCTCTGGCACCGAGGCAAAACCTAAAGCACCAAATGAAAATCAGCAAAAACACATCCTAAGCAGGACTGAACTTGACTGGTACAGCCTCCTGCGTAACAGCCTCACTGTAGATTACTGCACAAAATTGAAGTCTGTGAACTCTGTCAGGCTCTTAACAAACAGAATGGGTGACTGTGAACTACAGTTTGGCTCTCGGTGCCTCACACCTTGTTACTTACACTAATGACGAAAGCATGCAAAAAGTTACCCTGCTAATGTCATCATGATTTATACCCAGTATACATATTACAATGCAGTTACAGAATGATTGCAAAAAAAAGCAAGAAGATGGCCACTAGATCCCGCAAGGGAACAGAAGAACCACGTGTTACCAAACAAATCAAAGTCTTGACTTCACAGGTTGGTCTGTGTGGGCAATCAACCATGCCCAATGGCTCCAGTGTGGTCTGTGCAGGCCACTGCCAACATAAAACAACTTGCAGGATCAAC
This sequence comes from Tringa tobata, assembly GCA_033628505.1. Taxonomy (NCBI): domain Eukaryota; kingdom Metazoa; phylum Chordata; class Aves; order Charadriiformes; family Scolopacidae; genus Tringa; species Tringa tobata. Next base: position 7,600 of record JAHREE010149611.1, on the reverse strand, counting down.
ATCCACCAGAGGAAGAGCTGTACCACTAATATAACAGAGGTGAAACTGAAATTGAGACAAACACCATGCTACAAAAGACCGAAGAAAACAATGTCAAAGGAAAACACTTCCTCAGTTATCTGAAATGATCACAGACTTTTCATCAAAAGACAATGATGAAAACCAATACAGAACTGACTGCAGAGATAGTATCACACTGTGTACCAAATGAGAGGTGGGTGGTAGTGCAAATAATAAAAAACCTTAAACCAAAATGAAGTCTTGTGCTGAGTAGATTGCACTTCCTGCTGAAAGACAGATAGATTTGCTTTCTTTACACTTTGGCAATATTTGTTGTACGAGTAGGGAACAATTGTAACGAAGCGACCCAACTCAAATGTTTTTCTGTGCATTGGCTATATCATGCAAATATTTATTGTCAACACCAATCTGAACAGTAATTTCACTCCTCGCTCCACACTCAGGAAAAAGTCAGTCTTAGAAATTCCAGGCAAAGCACTATTGCACTATTATTGTTTTCTTTTTCAATACCATTTTCTCTGAGTCGCATCGTTTATCCCTGTGCAAAGTTTTGTATAAAACCAGAGTTCCAAAGGACAGCAAACGTGATTTTATCACTAGTACGACCTTGGAAATATCGTATTATATTGGTATGACACAAAATGCTGAATGGCATAAGCTACTGTTCAAAACAAGATAATGGAGTGACTTTATTCCAAGAGCCTCAGTGTCAGGTAGCCTCTCATAAAGCTTGTATAACCGCTGTATCACACGCTCTGGCCACTTTGACAATAATGCCGTTGTGAACCCAGGCCTAACCTGGATCAGATTTGCCAGGCAAGACAGACATACAGACATATGCAGATCTTGAATTAAAGACTGCAGGGGCTGCAGCCAGAGGAAAAAAAAAAAAGAAAAGAGATACTTTTAATTAAATTTTCTGCTCACTTTGCACCAACATAAATGACTTATAGTATGCAAGGCTTTAAAGAATCAAGTTCAATTATTAAATTATTGGTACAGTTCCATTAGTACAAACTCTACAGAATTCAGGGGTCTTTATACTGATCTTTGAACAGGGTAGAAGCCATAGTTTTTATTAGATCCACTAGTATTGTATACCATCTTTCAGGCCAAATGCCCTGTTACCGGATGTTGGACAATTAACCTCTGCCAAAAAATAACACTGCTCTATTTCATCTCAGAAGGCAAAAATACTTCAGCGTCTTTCAGCAATACTTGTTTAGGACAGAAGGTGAAAGGCCAAGCAAGCAGCTAGTTTACTGTCTAAAACAATAAAGTCATCAGACAAGTTAAAATGGAAGCAATACATGATCCCCTACTTGCTAACAAGACTTTGTCATATTCCCCACATAGCCTGAATTTCAAGAAATGTATGTACGATGCCAGAACAGACCTGTTCCAAAGTGTTGTGTTGATGTCCACCAGAAAAAAAAAGCTGCCAAGAAAATTTCTCAAAAAAAACCCCAACCAAATTCAAAACCCAACCCTATTCTTATGGCTTTTCCTATGCACTTCTATGGTACTTTTTATTTCCCCACAACCAGTTTTATTCTTAGAAATTAGAACTATAACAATCTCAATACTTACAAAAAAAAAAGATGATCAATCTTCTTTAAAATTCTGTCAAAAACTCAAGGGAATCTGGTTTTATGCTAAATTTAATCCCACGTTCCCTTGCCTCACCATTCAGAGACAAAACCATGCTCTGGGATAGCAATGCCTACAAAAAGAGTGTCCCTGCCAATGGCCAGCTGTTTCCAATTCTCTCATTTTCCAAAGGGATGAATTGGCAGAAAGCAGCTGAGTTCACATTTGCATTGCCCTCCACTGGTGTAATTATTTATATCACATTATATTGAAGATAGCTTTCTCTCAAACCATGATAGCATTACTCGTTTTTTGGGTTTTTTTTATTTTTTTTTACTTTGCATGGTGAAAATTGAAAGGTTTGATGCAATAGAAAACCAAGCACTTAGAGCTTCCCAGTGCTTTTGGTGGGGTAGTTCACACAGTAGTTCACACCCTCGTTTGAAATAGATTTTGGCTCCATTGGTGGCAGCTGGTTGAAGATGAGCAACATCTAAAAAACTGAAAATTCTCAAATGTGTGCCAGATTGAAGTAGCATGACAATAAGATACCTTATCGTCGGTAGCTGGATAAAATTATTATGTGAACTGCGTTCTCATTTTATATGTATTTCCTTTTACAGCTGCATACATATGTCCTCTAATGCATACCCTGCAAATTCATAGGAAGAGGAGCCCAACAAGATACTACTCTTGTCTGAAGAAAACTAAACACTTGAAAACTAAGGGAAATAATCTTAGCTGAAGCTTTAACAGATATTCTCTTCCATATAAAAGTAGGCTTTTAGAGCTTAAAAAGAACATTCAGAAATAAGGTGTGAATGCAAATAGAAAAATAATCTTTAGAAGCTGCATTTTCTTCTATTTACTGGCCGTTCCCTCTTGCTCTGGAAGGGGGTCCAGGCCTGCGTGCCAGACGGAGCTGATAACTGAGGGAGTGCTTTGTGCAAGTCCATTACTGTGTTGAGCAGCAGATTTCTGAAGCAATTTTTGCCCTTAACTTAGACTGAGACAATTTTCTTAGGGCATGGTGCATATAAGTATAGCCTGGGGTGGTAAATTTCACAGCTCCTGGGTGGATTTCTGACATCTAGGCTGCCAAACCTTAGAGCTGGAGGCAAAACTGGTGCCCCGTGCCACGACACTCCAACTCTCTCACGTCCCTACACAGTAACCACCGGGGAACTCACTCAGACAAACTAACGTAAAGCTTCCAGCACACATTTTTCTCTCGCCGTATTTCATCCGTGCATCAAAGGGAATGTCGTTGACAACAAAAGTAGATTAACCACATCAAATAGTGACTGGCAAAATCAAGGACTCGTAAGATCCAGCCAGTGCTCGAGTCAGCGAGCAAGCGGGTTTGAATAGGAGGTGGCGGGCTGTGGCAGTATGGCACCTCAAGGCAGACATCTGAAGGAGGGGCTGGCTCACAGCTCCATAGGAATAGCAGAAGCAGGGAGCACCTGCCTGCCTGCCAGCCACATGGGTAAGATGCCCCCAGTCAGCTAATTGGCAACATCTCATCTCTTGTAGGGGAAACCTCTTCTCGTTCTTGCTGAGTTTTTGCTGAGCTCCTGCTGTCACACTTTTCCTCTAATTTAAGAAAGAAGAATATGGTTCTGACACCCCTTGGTTGAAAATTTGCTAGCACCTTGTTCTAATCAGCTAACGCTTTAAATCACAGCTGCCTTGATTTCAGAGTTTTACTCATAGGATAACTTTCTATCACCATTTTGTATTGGCTTATTCATGTACCTGCAATGTACCCAGGCCTGTGTTGGACAATGCTTTTCCTTCTGTTTCCTACATGTGGGCAGACCCCATGCAGACTCTCACCCCTGATCTTTTTATACTGGTCACAGCAGGATTTTTAAAAGGATATATTTTACTACACAGATGAGCAATCACTTTCAAAACCCTTTGCAAGCATTTTCCTACCCACTGTGCTTCACTTCACAATTTGATGCCATTCAAAAATAGCAGTCTCTTGTCTGTGTATGATATTGCAGCCTGTCTTTGGGTAAATGCTTAATCTAAAATCGTCACCACTTAATGGTGTATTCTTTTCCCTGTACTGCAATTTAAAACAGTAATACAAAGAAAGTTTTAGAGAGCTTGATATATGCCTAGCTGATCATGTCCCTCACTTCTCATCTCCTGATCTTTGATATATTTTGGATTTTGACCCTGTTTGTCCTGTAGAAACTTGTATGTAACATGAATCGATTAGCTAAGAGCTAATGATGTTCACTGCCTAAAGTGGGCCGTACGTTCTGCTGGCCAAGGTCTGTTCTTCCATGGTGTTTGGAAAGAGTATCTGCCTGGTATTGTAAAGTAAATGAAATAAACGGAAATAATTAGTATGTGGTGATTGATGGTAAGGACAGCGGGTTTTAGTTCCAGCATTGTCACTGACCTGTTGCATCATTTTGAGAGTTTCACTTAATTTGTATGGATCTGACCCACTTGTAAAATAGCTATAATCTCCCTCACTGACCTCACAAGGTATGTTAGATTTGGGCCCTGGCTATAACTGACCTTTCAGCACTTGTGTTCTCTTCAGGGTATAAAAAAGAATTTAGCCCTATGTGTCTTGTTTTGACCAAGAAAAATAAATTACTTTCAGGGAAGCGTCAGGGGAAAACTTTCCCTTGTGTGCCACAGGCAGTGGATTGCCACAAAGAATGTAGGAGGCAGAGGAATCGTATGAAATTGCTGGCCTAAAAAGGGTAACAAAGCTTAGGAAGGAACCATATTTTCTTTGAGTCTTCCTCAGACTGTTGCATGTTTCACTCTCTGTGCCTAGGACAGACCGGCCTTAATTAATTAAGGCGTTTAGCACAAGATAAAATCCTCTACAATAAAGTCTACACAAGAGCAAAGTATTATTATTCATTTTCAGAGGAACATACTTAAGATAATTTAAGTCATGTGTCAGGTCATATGAGAAGTCAAGCCCATTTTTATCAGGAATTAATATCTCAGCTTCTCTGGTTAGCAGTAGATTGATTTCAAGAACTATACCCTGCTCCTTCCTGAGTTTTATCTAGGTCATCTTGGTACATGCAAGTATTCCACTGAATTTAATGGAGTTACTCTCATGAAGTTTTAGGACCTCTTTCTGCAGCTCAACAATAAGTATTTAGTCCTATGCTTTATGCATTTGTCTGCAAACATTATAATATCTTGCTACTATCATGAAAAAGAAAGGATTCTGTGTCCTGGGGCAGAACCACATAGAGCAGATAGCTATATAGATATAGCATATCTAGTTAGAGAGAAACATTTTTTCTTGGTCGTTCTCAAAAAAGTATGTATTTGGTAGGTAGGTACCAGTAACTCCAGAGTGTGTTAATTTGCTGGGTTGACTGCCTATAGATAAATGTCTTCAGAGGAAATACTATTTCAGCTATTTCAGGGTTAATTAACTGACTGCCATTATTTTTGTAAAGACGACTTAATAAAAGGTAACTTACTTCCACATTCAAATTATAAATCCATTACAATATAATGTGTGCATTCATGCTTTGATTTTTTTTAAGTCTCTTTTACTAGTTAACTAACATTAGTTGCTAAGTAGATGTTAACTTTAGAGTTATAAAAACACATCACATGCCCCTGGAAAAATAATTCAGCAAGTGTAGATGGTGTTAATATTTAAAATAACTCTGTAACCACTTCCTCCCTGATATTTTTAGGGACAAAGTGAGATCAACTGGTGTATGCATGTGTTGCTTATAAGCCAAGCAAGAGAAGAAATACAAAATATAGCTTCTTATAGAAGTATTAAGTTATGTACATTTCACATATTGGGTCAGAATCTGTTTACTTTTTTTTTTTTTCCTGCAGCAAATTCAGAGAAATTCTGTTGGATCCAGCTGAACTATTCTGAATGTACAGCATCTGACAGAGAACAGGATTCGCCTACACCGTAAGAGACATCTATGTAGCTGCCTGCCAGCCCATCACAGGCAGGATTTACCTTGTACCGTTAGCATTTCTCGTTAACCTTACACAGCAGAACCCCAGGAAACGTGAACCGAGTGGCCTAACGCTGCGGTGTGGGCTGGGGAAGGAGCGAGAGACGAGCTGAGAAGGAAGGATGGGGGTGGACAGCAAGTCAGAGGCGAACGCCGCAGACACACTCCATCGCTTCTTCACCCTCGGGCCAGAGCGACGACGTGCGTTGTGGCTACCTTGGCTTGTCTCTGGCGTTACTCAGAGCCCCCAGCCACCCTTACGAGCAGCCACCGACAGCGTTTGATGTTGGGGACAAGGGAGGAGAAAAGCCTGTGCTGTACACGGGCTGTTTTGTGGAGAGACAATAATCCTTCAAATCAACCTCAAAACATTTTGAGGGGAATGAAAGGTGAGAGTAGAAGAGGTGAAGCAAATGCTGGCTTCCACGGAGTGATTGTCCAGCAATCTTTGCCAAGAGAATCTGTGGGATATTTGCTTCTTCTGTGGAAAGACATTTGTGTTCTCGCAGAAATGTTACATTCCAACTGCAATGTGTATTGGGGCAAATACTGATTTTTCTGTAGGATTTTCTGAAAATGTCATTCCAGAATATACATATGTTTTACCTTTCCTGCCTTTTGTATCCAAATAGTGGTCTGCATGAGGAGGATGCTTGCAATTTACTGTAAATGAAGAAAGAAAAAAAAAAAGAGAAAATACAATGGCAAAGAAAAAACTGTGTGGGAACTATGGAATTCTGCGTTTGTGTATTACATTTTTGGAGATGAATTCTCCTTTAGGTGGAAATAATCCTCCCAGAGGAGAAGATTTTTCCAAACATTTATTGGATGTAAGAAACAATCGGTATAGATTAAACAGAGTCCTTGAGTTAGAGCTGGTTCACCTCTGCCAAGTTCAGAGGTCACCCAGAATGAGCTCCAACTTGCCTGCAAAAGACAGGGTGAACGTATGTCCCTTGTGGCTTGAAGAACGAAATTAACCTGCGTGGGAAACTGGCTAGAAAGGAAGCATATATACTGGATAACATTTACATCACAACACTACTGCCAAGTTAGCCATTCATTTTCCTCGCCTTGACGTGGGCAGGGGTTAAAAGACAGAGAATGAACAAGCATTTCACAATTAGAGATGAGAGTAGGACAGCAGTGTACAAGGAAAAAGCCTATAGAAATTGCTACTAGTAATGAGTGTCTCCAAGAGCTTAAGACTGTCGAGTGCTCTCACTAGCACTTTACCTTCTGAAGAAATTGCAGAATGCCATCTCTCTTGATTACCCCTGCAGAAATGGATTTCTTTTCATTCTCATTTTCATATTAAATCTTAGAAAGCAAGGGGAACTGAAGTGTAAGACAACAGATTTCATGAAGGAAGGTAGAAGTATGTCAGGGCTTCTTGCCATTCAGTGTTCAGATGTTTATTTTTCTTTTACATTGAAACTTTTCTTTGTATAACTGACATTAAGACAGTCACATCAAAATTTGGGAAAGTGATATGACTGCAGAGATAATCCAGCCAAAATCTGAGCAAGGACTGAGAAGCACAATAAGATCTGATGCTCTTCAAGGTGTTGCAGTCCTTCATTTAGCATTGACGTTTATTACCTCAACAGCTACTGGCAATAGCATCTTCACTTTCTTGCCAGACGCCTTCTGGTGCACGGTATTTTCCTTGTGACAAAACTTGTTATAAACAAAGGAGATGGAAGATTCAAGCAATGACCATAGTCTTATCAAGGAACTCCTCCCTGAGACTATAGGCTGATAGTTACTGTGCTACTATACTTTGTATAAAATGTAATAGGATGCTTTAAATCTCTGAGTACAATTTCTGTAAATATGTTCACTGGGAAAGAGAACACAAAAGGCTATCATAACATGAAATACTATCAAAATGGGATAGTGTTGATTTAGATACCAAGTTTATACATTTCAGCAGAGATGTAATCTACTCTGATCAGCACTGAGGCATTTATTCCTCTTACTTGAGGATTTCTAGAAGAAATGGT
>JAHREE010149610.1:0-14584 GCA_033628505.1 Tringa tobata | reverse complement strand
TTGAGGGAGCTGGGACTGTTTAGTTTGAGGAAGAAGAGTCTGAGGGGAGACCTCATCACTCTCTACAACTACTTGAAAGGACGCTGTAGAGAGGTTGGTGCTGGTCTCTTCTCACAAGCAATTAGTGATAGAACAAGAGGGAATGGACTCAAACTGCATCAGGGTAGGTTTAGACTGGACATTAGAAAGAAATTGTTTACAGAAAGAGTGGTCAGGCATTGGAATGGGCTGCCCAGGGAGGTGGTTGAGTCACCATCCTTGGATGAGTTTAAGAGTCCCTTAGATGTGGTGTTGGGGAATATGGTGTAGGGGAGAACTTTGTAGAGTAGGGTGGATGGTTGGACTCGATGGTCCCAAAGGTCTTTTCCAACCTGAATGATTCTATGATTCTATATCCACAAATGGACAGACTGTGAAGAGCTGTCTCTGAAGAATAGCCACAAGCAGGTCGAAAGTCTCAGTGGTGTTCAGGTGAAGACCCCAGTGACTGGAAAAGGGGAAATAATGCACTTATTTTTAAAAAGGAGAACCCTAGGAACTTCCAACCTGTCAGTCTTATCTCTGTGCCAGGGAAGATCATGGAACAGATCCTCCTTCAGATATGCTAAGGCATATGGAGGACAGGGAGGTGATTCGAGACAGCCAGCGTGGCTTCACCAAGGGCAAATCCTGCCTGACAAATCTCATGGCTTCTATGATGGACTGACTATATTAGTGGACAAGGGAAGAGCTACTGATGTTGTCTGTCTGGACTTTTGCAAGGCCTCTAGCACAGTCCCCCTCAATGTGATTCTCTGTCAATTGGAGAGATATGGATTTGATAGGTGGACTGCTTGGTGGATGAGGAACTGGTTGGACGGTCACATCCAAATGGTAGTGGTTGACGGGTCAATGTCCAGATGGAGATTGGCGACAAGTGCTGTCCCTCAGGGGTCCATATTTTTGAGCAACCTGCTCTAGTGGGAGGTGTCCCTGCAGGGGGCTTGGAACTCGACGATCTCTAAGGTCCCTTCCAACTCTAACCATTCTGTGATTCTATGATATTGGGAGCATACAGTTCAATATCTTCCTCAATGATATAGACAGGGGGATTGAGTGCACCCTCAGCAAGTTTGCCAGCAACACCAAGCTGTGTGGTGCAGTTGACATGCTTCAGGGGTGGGATGCCATCCAGACGAACCTGAACAGGCTGGAGAAGTGGGCCCGTATGAACTTCATGAGGTCCAGCAAGGCCAAGTGCAAGGTCCTGCATGTGGGTTGGGGCAACCCCTGGTATTAATGCAGGCTGGGGGACGAAGGGATCAAGTCCGGAGGAAGGCCACAAGATGATGAGAGGGCTGGAGCACCTCTCCTATGAAGACAGGCTGAGAGAGCTGGGGTTTTTCAGCCTGGAGAAGAGAAGGCTCTGGGGAGACCTTATAGCAGCCTTCAGTACCTAAAGGTGGGCTACGGGTGAGATGGGGACAAACTTCTTAGCAGGGCTTGTTGTGATGGGGCAAGGGGTAATGGCTTTAAAAGAAGGTAGTTTTAGTGTAGATTTAAGGAAGAAATTTTTAACACAGAGGGTGGTGAAGCACTGGACAGGTTTCCCAGAGAGGTGGTAGATACCCCATCCCTGGAAACGTTCAGGTTGGATGCAGTTCTGAGCAAGCTGATCTACTTGAAAATATCTCTGCTCATTGCAGGGCAATGACCTTTTAGGTGACCTTTAAAGATCCCTTCCTACCCAATCTGTTCTATGAAATCCATCAAATACTCAAACCCGATGCATCTACATACATCTTTCCAATATCTATATATAATAAATATGTCTAAGGCAGCACAAGCATCTACCAAAAGGAGGCCAGAAGCGGGCAGGTGGGCGCTGTGTCAAGGTGCTGAGGGCCTCCTCCCCTCAGGCCCAGCACTTAGCTCAGGCAGAGCGCCCACCCCCTGCCAATGCCTTTCCACCCTGACTTTAAAAATTTAATTTTTTTTTCCCTCTATTTCACCTGTTCATCAGCTTCAGCCTGACGGAGATCCTTCACCAGTCACTGTTACTTTGAGTTTCAAGGGTGGTTTGTTCCTCAGGCTGTGCATCCGGTAGCACCTCGGGGTTCAGCCCAATCTCACGCTTTTTACAGGTTGCTGGTTTTGAGGTGGTACCTCCATAGACGTAGCCCCCGCCTTCCCCGTACAGTGTAATTACTGAAGCACATAAAGCAGTTATAGCAGGAATTTATCACTTTCAGGTAGAAATACTCCTGGCCAAATAAAAGATAGAGCAGGGATGCCAGGAGCGATTTATAACGGGCTTACTGACATTTCGCATCGAGAAGCTCCGCTGGTGAATAAGCATCAAGCCATAAATCTCAGAGCAAACATGATTAAAGCGAGCGAGTTATTCTTTGAGGGAACTTCATCATAAAAGGACATGGCGGCACGGAGACGCAAAATCTGGTTGGCGACAGTCGTAGAAAACAGCCATCAGAGCGGCGTCCCAGCAGCCCATCTGAAATGTTGGTGGCGTTTCTCATCTCATGTCTTCCTCTCTTTGCTTCCTGCAGGTGGGTGGTTTCCCTCATCGCCGCTCACCAGGTGAAGTAGAAGCACTGAGATGTCTGTGCCATTCAGCTGAGCGGTGGCAGCCAGACAAGAGGGACTAGTTTGAGTGCTGGTGGCAACACGGGCATCTTCCACAGCTCTTACCTCATCTAGAAAGAAGGACTTCTACTCAGGTAAGTGTTATATTTGGGCTGAAAACACTTCTAAGAAAGTTATCCTTGTCTTCCAAGAAGGAAGTTCTTCAGTTTTCAGGTTTCACACTTCTCTGGTTCAGTAGTTCATTCCCTGTGTAGCTCCTGGACACACAGGGTGTTTTAAATTTGGATTTTATTTTTTTTTCCCCGCTTTATTTATGGAAGGTTAAATCTCTATATTTGCTACTAACATTACTCAGAGGTACAAGGAGGTCAGCACCACACCGGATGGCACATTGTGAAATCTCTCAGCTCCGTTGGTCTGAGAAAATTTGCTGCCTGTCATCTGGGGCACGCTGATGTGTCGCAGGGTGAAACACCATCACGGTGATTTGAATAGTGCCTTGAATCCAGCCTTTATTAAACCAACGTCATCCTATCTCCTACCCTGCTCAACCCCAGCAAACACCGTCTTGGCTTCCTCTGTCTTCCTGATAACTCTTGATCTTTATCCGTGAGAAAGGAAACTGTGGAGGGTCTGAAGGGTTAAACAACAGCCTGTCCTTTGCAGGTGACTGTCCTTGCAGAACGGGGGCGGGATGGATGTAGGGGTCCCCATCCACACACGTCTGGGATTCACCGGCGCAGAGAGGAGAGCTGTTTGTTGTCACTGACAAGCGCAGTAGCTGCATCTGGGCGCTCGGATCCAGCTGGGAAAAGTGCGGTTGTATCTCTGTAATAGCCTGTTGTTTTCTGGTGCTCGGGAAGCCCCCCGCTGCGTTAATAACACGGAGTGGTGTCCCCTTTGCTAACAACCTGTCATCCCCAGTGGTGGGGATGGGCAGGCCTTCTGCCACAGCGGGAAGCAGCTCTGGGGGAAGAAACAACGGCCTCAGAGGTGAGCCTGGAAGTAAAACCCAAAGCGAACCACACCTTGTTAAGAGACGTGCGTAGGTGGCAGATGCTCCTGGGTGGCAGGCGGGCTCAGGCCTGTTTCTGGCAGGAGCTGACTGTGGTGAGCTGCTTCAGAACACAGCACCCTCCTTGCCTGACTTTGGGAAGGAAGGGGGCAGGGAGATGGGCCCTGTCCTGCCCAAAAGGGAGCTTGTCCCCTGGCCCAGTGAGTGTTGAGGACTGGCCCGTCCCATGGTGTCTCTTCCCGTCCTGGGCGCAGGTGCCAAAACATCTGGATGCAGGAGAGGGATGACAGCGAAGGACACAGCTGGACAGGGAACCCGTGGTTCTTTCCTCGGGCTGCAGGGGATGGAGCTGGGACAGGGACCTACTGCCTCACACCGCCAAAACCAGGATAAACTCTCAAAATAAGCTAAAACAGTAAAACACGAATAGTTGCCAGATGCAGCCTTAATATCCGACTATCTCTTACTTGGTGATCAAAGGGCTGGAGCACCTCTCCTATGCAGACAGGCTGAGAGAGCTGGGGTTGTTCAGCCTGGAGAAGAGAAGGCTCCGGGGAGACCTTAGAGCAGCCTCCCAATGTCTGAAGGGAGCTACAGGAGAGCTGGGGAGGGACTCTTTGTCAGGGAGTGCAGTGACAGGACAAGGGGGAATGGTTTTAAATTGGAANCTGGAACAGGTTGCCCAGAGAAGCTGTGGCTGCCCCATCCCTGGAGGGGTTCAAGGCCAGGCTGGATGGGGCTTTGAGCAACCTGGTGTGGTGGGAGGTGTCCCTGCCCATGGCAGGGGGCTTGGAACCAGATGATCTTTAAGTCCCTTCCAACTCTAACCATTCTATGATTCCATGATTGTGCACTTGTCCTGTGCTCCAAAAAACCAGCGCCTGGTGTCTCCCAGTGCGTCAGGGTTATTGGAAGATGGCAAAAGGCTTTGCTGCCAAGATGAAACTTTAACACAATTTGAGGCATTCAGCGCCGGTTACGAACAACACTTGATCCATAGATCTCTTGAGTCAACCTGGCATTTATGTTCACAAAATATGAGATGCCGATATATACTGTATAGGACAATAAAACAGATAAGTACCTCGTCTTCCTTTCCTCTGGCTGAAATATGTTTAGTGTCCCTCTCAATAAATCCGCGAGGAGTCTCCATTGTGTGGAGCCATTATGTGCGAATTTACAAACATTTACAACTAAGTTAAACTGAGGCAAAGCACAGCTCTGGGCAGCCAGCATCTAACAAATACTCGGGTTTGAGAAAGATGTAAAGTCACAAGTGATTCATTCTCCCTAATTTTATAAAGGTTAAGGAGTTGGTGCCCTTGGAAACGTAAGAAACGTCTTCCCCTACAGTGAATTACTGCAACCAATTGGACAGTCAGAAGCGAAAAAAAAAACGATGCAGAGAACAGGGGGACGCGAGAAATATATCCCTAAATTTGGTTTATGCAGTATTTAAAGTATAAGCAAAGCTATTCCAGGCGGTGTAAGGCCCCCACACTCTAAAATAAATCTGTTGCGTGGCAGAAACCCAGTAAAACGGTTTGGTCAGTGGCGTGATAGAGTGCGACAGTGGCGTTTGGCACAAGCATGAACCAGCCGCTCCGTGCCCCACCGAGGCAACGTTCTCGACTGATAATGTGATTTTCAAACAGTGCGGGGCTTCGGAGGAAAACCTGCGCCGAAGGATGGGAGGTAAAAAAAAAATAATCCTCATCTACCTCCTGCTTCATTTCAAAGCGTTGCCCGTCTGGTAAGGACCCTCTCATGTAAATACACCGGTACCTGGTATTATCTTCGTTAGCGAAGCTCTCCAGCTGCTTTTCAAAAAGTATACAATAATTACATGATCCATCATGATGCCAAGCACCCACAGCAAGTGACAGGATGGATCCACTTAAGCGGAAGACGGGGGGAAAAATGGCAGGAGGAGGCGCCTCACGCTTCGAATTCCCTCTTTCCCCGAACGCCTGAATCAAAGCCTTTAACAGGCTTCGTTTGCTCCTCGGGCAGCCCCTCTGGGGCCAATTTTGCCGCTCGCCCAAGGCCCCCGTGAGCCCACCCTGGTCTCAGAGGCATCGTGGGCTGCGGCGCCGACTTGAAAGAAGGGGGCTGCTGAGATCATTCATCGCAGTAATTGGTTAGGGCCATTAAAACTAGCAAGTTTTAAGATCTCAAATATTGAGGGATTTGATCCCCGAAAGGTAATAATAATAATATAAAAAAATCTATTATGCTTTCAGAGTAAGCAGCACAGCCAGCATGGCGTTACGCGGCATTAAATTATTAGTCGAGTCTCGATAGCAGGAACATCTGCTGGTGTTAGACATGGCATTTTTAATTAAAAGGCAGCAGCGGAGAAGCCTGTGGTTCATCGGTTCCGCTTTTGCCCTGCGAATTGCTAAATCCAAAGGGCACTTGTAGAAAAGATTTGGTCGGAGCCCGTGCTCTGGACCCAGCGCTGCCGAGGCATGAGCAGAAAATGCAGCCAAGGTGACAGGTAATTTACACCCGCGTCCGGCGGGCTCCTCGCTCGGCAAGAGCTTCCTCTGAATCCCTGGCTGGGTCAAAACTGCGGGGGATTTTACAAAATGGAGATTAGTGTTCTGTTTAATCCAGAGGAGGGAGAAGAGGGGTTTCCAACAGAAAAGCAAGTAACAGAGAAAAATGAAGGGGGAGGAAGGCCCGCGCCTGGCGATGCAGCTGTGGACCATGCACGCACCTTTGCTTCAGCAGCTGCTGATGCTTCCCTGCTCCTGGGGCTCCCCGCCAGTTCTGGGGTGCATGAATGAATGGCACAGACCCTCCATATCAAACACACCCCCCCCAGGATTTTTACCTTCCAAAGGAATAAAGGCTTGAACAGGGAATAATTTGTGCCCTCCGTCAGCCACCCACCTAGCCCTCTGGCCCTACGCAGGTCAAGCAGGACCAAAAATTGCCATCAGAGCCGGGCCAGGGATTTGAGCGTGGCGGGAAAATGTCCAAATTCCCCGGCAGTGAGGATACAGCCAAGAAATACCTGTGTGGATAGAGCCAGCAACAACAACAAAAAAGCCCCCTCGCCCTTTTCCACCTACCACCACAAGCCCGGGTCATCGGAAGGCAGTCTCTTTTGACGGGAGCCAGCGTTGCTGAATTTTAAATCTGTTTGCCAAAATGCCAGGTCCCGACTCAGGCGGATGGGCAGCGATGAGGAGCAGAGAAAAGCTCTCGTCTGCGGGTGTGGATGGTAGAAATGTCAGGCCCCACGGACACGCGTGGCTGCCTTCCCGCTGGCGCGGAGGGGGCCAGGATTTCCCTCGACGAGCCCTGCAGATGGTGTTTGTTTGCTCGGCCAGGATAGAAAAGGAAAATATTTGGTGCAATCTGCTAGCAGGCAGAGGCAGACATATGGTCTGTGCGACGCAAGCCTGGATGCTTGGGAAAACGCAGCCGAAGCTTTGCAGCGGCTGTTGGATGTTGGATTGCCCTTGAGTTGAGTGGGATGCAAGTCCAGGGAAACCTTTGAAGAAGCCGGGTCCCAGTTTTGCGCGGTGGCTGCTGTGGCTTGAACCCTCTTATTATTAGCCCCGCTCTAATTAGTCTTCTTGTACTATCCCTATTGTACTAGAGTTATTATAATTAACCCAATTTTAATTAATGCAAGCCTCGGCTCTGGCTCAGGGCTTGGCAGAATTCTCCCTGGTTTGATGACTGTTCATCTGGCACACACAAAACATGGGTTAAAAGTGACGGAGGCAATTAAAGGTGATTGTTTGCGTGTTTGGACACGGTGGAGTCAAGGTGTGGGTGCTGCCGTCGCATTCATTCTCTTTACCTGTGATTTACCAGCCAGTTGTTAAGTGTATCATCGCAGTATCAAACCTGTAAGAAATCTTTGGGCCACCCCAAAACATAAAACCCTTTTTATTTCCTCTTTTAGTTAAATTTTAAAAACCCAAACCCTAATTTTTCTGATTTCTGTTTCCCAAATACCGAGGCCCATTTCTTCAGCGGGACGAACCCCCAGTGAAGGCAGCGCTGGTGACGTTAACGAGGTTCCCCAGCTGTGCCGAGGGGGCGGTGGGGCAGTGGACCCCACATGCACCACGATGGGACCCTGCACCTGTTTGGAGTCTCTGTGTCCACCCCATCCCGAGGGCAAAACGCCATGTTTTACGCCCATGCTCAGCTGTAAACATTGTTTTTTTAGGGTGTCGTGGGTTGTTTTGTTTTGGAGAAAGCAAGAACTTTTCCTTTCCGTCAAGGCCGCTCTGTCAGGGTTTAATTCTGCTTTCCCCTTCCATGTCTCCTTCTGAAGGCATACAGTCAAGTGCCCTTTTGAAGTCCTGGCTTTTAAATTTACCTTTTGGCTGCCGCGTGCTCCACGAGGTCGGTGAGGGCTCTCCGCACCGTTGGTCAGGGCTCAGCACCTCCAGTTTCATCGGGATAAAACAGATTACCAGGACTGCGGGTGCTGGCCTTCTTTCGCGTTGAAATTTGCCGTGACTTTTTAACCACAAACCAGCCTCCCTTTGCAGAATTCAAGTCATTTTGGGGGCGTTGGGTAGTCCCCCTGGCTCTGCCTGAGTGCTCAGGAACAGGGACAGATGCTGTGCCTGAGGACCAGGGTGGGGATCCCTGAGGGGAGAAGCTCCATCCCCGCTGAATTCAGAAATGCTCCGTGGGGAAGGATGGGGCCACCTCTCTGGCCCTTGGCTTGAGCTCCACACCCAAAAATCCGGGTACTGGTGCCTCTGCTGGCCTTGCCCTGGGGTGTGAGCAGCTCTGCTGCACCTTTTAGCTCGAATAAAGTCAAATTGGGGGGGAAGAAAAATAATACAGCAGCAAGGAGTACGGCTGGCATTTCTAGAGAATATGAAATGTGTGGGTACTGCTGCCTTAATTTAAATTAAAATGCTCCTTCCCTGCTAAGCCTTGCTTCCGAAGGCAGGAGCAGAGGGCATCAGCATTCCACAAAACCCGTGCCTCCTGCTTTTTAAATTTAAAAGCTAGAGCTGAGCTGCAAATGAAAAAAAAAAAAAAACAAACCCAAAAATTAGGAAAACTGAGCAGTTACAACAGCGATAGGTGGATGCAGTGCAGTACCAGGGAAACTCCAGCCCCGTGCCCTGCACAGAGGTGGGAGGACAGGCTTGGGGGGGAAAAGGGAGGGTGGGCCACAGAGAGCTGCCCCTCAAAACGTAACGGAGACCTCCTGGTCTTGCTTTTTCCCTCAGGTGAGGGAGTCAGCGAGTGATGGCAGAACAGATTGCGCTCAGCTGCAGCTTGGCCTGACCCCTTGCACACCCTCACCCCCAGAGCTCACACGGAATTTTCCCAGCTCCCTTCCTAACAGGAGGAAAATAAGGAGCAAGCAAGTACCTGTTCGCAAGTAAGGGAATGTTTGGTTTTTTTTTAAATAGGTAAGAAGATTCTTTTTTTTTTTTTCATACTAATCTATACTAAATCCAAATTAACGCAATAGTGGCTCCTGATGATTTATGTTGTTATAATAAATAACAGCAACCGCGTGCCGCTTAGCTGATGATTAATGGTCCTTATTTACAGTGTGTTCAGCTCAGGTCTGCAGTTTACACTTGCAAACATCAAAGGAGAGTCCAGCTTTCCTTTCCTCCTGTATTTTGTGCCCGTGTCGTAAATCCCGTGTCGGTTGAAACCTACCAAGCACCAGCCCGTATTTTTGCGCTCCTTTCTCCTGCTCCACCCCACAACCAGACCTTTGGTGGACGGGAAAGCCCGGTGGCACGAACCTTACCTTTTTCATTAGATCACTGCTGAGCACCCCAGTGTCACAGCCTGGGTGGATGGAAAAACAGCTTCCCATTTTTAAAAAAAAAAAAAAAACAAACACATTTTTAAAGATGATCTCAAGAGCTTCTATAGCTTTCAAGAAGCTTCTATAGCTTCTAGGGCTGGGGTGCTCTGTTACACAGGCTGAGCGATCTCACCCGGTAATTTCTCCTTGAGCAAGAGCTCAAAAAGAGCCAAGGGGGTGGGAGGGAAGCACGACACGGCAGCTTTGATTTATCAGGATGAGGCTGAGGAATGAGACGGAAATTTAGCAGCTCTGGGATGACACCTGTCTCTCTCTCCCATTTAACTCAGCGTGAGAAGCGGGGGTATATTGTGCAAAGGGGCGCTACGGTAACATGTCATTTACGGGCTGGGTTCAAGCACCGAAATTACCCCGTGCAGGATATTCGCAGTGGAAAAATAACCCTTGTAATATCAAAACTCTCCAAGGGAGCTGGGGAGGTTTCTCGCCCTCACGGGTCAAAGCTGAAGCCCCACTAACGCTCACCCAGTAATTACATTTTTCTCTTCGCCGGCAGAGTTATGTTGCTTTGGCACATGGGATTTCTGTAAGGCTTGCAGCGGGAGCTCCGGCTGAAACGACATCTCTTGGCTCTGCTGCCTCCACCGTCAGCCAAGGCAGGAGCAAACTGTCCCCTCCTTCCTCCAAATGGCCTCAACATCTCCATCCATTTCCAGCATCTCCATCCCTGCAGGCATCCGGGGGCCCAGCTCTGGCCCCTTAAAGGATTTCTCCAGGTTTGGGCTTTTTTTTTGTTTGGGTTCTGTTGTTGCTGCTGCTGTATTTTAGAACACCTTTTTCCCAATTTAACACCGTGGCTTGACAGTTCACAAGCTGCCTCCCCCAGGCACGCGCTTGTACCTCAGGAGGGCAGACGCCGCCCTAGTTTTCAGCCCCAAACCTCCCAGGGAAGGTCCCCGTTGCTGCGGCTCCGTGATATTCCCTAATCCTGCCCAATTTCACCAATCCCAGTTTATAACCCAACCCCGAGGAGCAGGGGGCTCCGTTTAACCCAGGGAGCCTCAGACTGACGCCCAGGGTGGTTTGTAACCAGCATACGAGCTGTGCCTTTTTGCTGCCATCCACTGACGGGTGGCAAAGAGCTGTTTATGGGTTAAAAAAAACCCAAAAAACCAAAAAGCTGCTCCCTGGGTCTGTAATGAGGCTGGTCAGATGCTGAAGAGGTAGAAAGCAGGTTAAGGGAGAGGGCTCACTGGCCATGGGAGGGAGGAGACCTGTACAGCCGCTGCGGCACATTCACCCAGAGAGGGTTTATCGCAGCGTGAAGCACCAGCCCGTGAGTAAACGCTCCCTTTGCTGCGCTGCACTCCCTGGAGAAGCTTTAATAATTCCTAGGGAGGCTCTGAAGGCTAATATGAGGAAAAAAAAAAAAAAAAGAAAAAAAATGAATAAAGAAGTCAGCCCGAGCAATCGCTCGCTTCCTCTTTGACGGCGAGCCTCGAGCTGCCCTTGTCTGGCTGATCAGGTGCAGCTCTGATTTCCCGGGTTCCTGAAGCAGAACGAATTCAGCAGCGTCGCAGCCTGCTTTGTGGTGATGGATGGGCATGATTATAATTGTTAATCTCATTAAGCCCGTGGTCTCAAATTTTGCTCGTCTTACTGACATTGAAGGTACTTAAAGAAACACTTGGGGAGGAGCACATGAAGATGTATGAAGCGCATGCTTCTGTGCTCCTCTCAGAGTTGATCTCAGGGCACGATCTGGTGCAAGGTGACGTGATTTTGCATTGAAATTGGGTCCCTGGATTATCAACACGCACCAGCCCTCAGCGGGCAAAGAAGAGTCCCCTTCAGCTTTGCTTTCTCTCTTTGACGGGGTTTTAAATAAATAGGGATTTTGGGGGGACCGAGATGTGATCCCACAGCCTGCTGCAATCCAGAGCAGCCTGACAGCTTCAACGGGGACTTCGACTAAGGCTCGAAGGCGAGGTCCATGCTTCTGACTCCCACCTGCTGCACCCAGCTGCTTAGAGGGCATTGGTATGCTCAGAAGTAGAGGTAGAAAAGTATTTTGAGTTCCTATGCCTCACATAATTCCCCAGAGATGGTTGAGGAACACCTAGAAACACTCTGGCGTTTCTAGCGTTTCTTAACGTTTGCACTGTTAATATTTTAATGAGTTTTCTTATCAAGTTCAACTCAAATGCTTCCACGCTTCCTGCGAGCAGGGTATGTTCAGTCACTGCAAGAGGGAAAGCCCTATCCGCCAAAAAGGGTAGAAAAAAATCTCTTACCTTTCAGAAGCACCTGGATCTTAATTGCTTTCCAAGCAATCGTTTGTCAGAGAAAATTGCTGGTAAAAAGGTGAAAACGGTTTCTTGTGTTTTTCCTCTGCCTTGGTCCTATGGCTGGCTGAAGATAAATAAGAGGCAGCCCTTTGAGGTTAGGTCACCCAGCTCAGGTAAGGGCCCCCACTCAGCCCTGGAAGCTTCTCCAGGCTCCCACCGCAGCCACCCAGCAAAGAGAGGATCCTTGAGAAGGTTATTAAGGGCTCTTGCTGTTGAGCTCCATCCCTTGTGATCCATCCCCAAGCAGATCTGTCCACAGAGGCTTTCCAGCCTGCCAGCCCTTGTGTGCTGAGGCTGCCAGAGGCAAGAAGGGAAGAAGCCCTCACTCAGAGGTGCTCACAGCTGGGCTGACACCCTGAGGAGCACCGGGAACCCTGCTCCTAGGAGCCCCACACCAGGAGCTCTTCCCCCAGGTGGAGGAGCAAACCACCACTTTGTGATGCAAACCCGTGGGTAAGTCCTCTGGAGTCCTCATGGATATGGGTCATCAGGCAGACTTCAGGTCTGGGCTGATGGTCTTCTCAGCACTTATCTATTTG
This sequence comes from Tringa tobata, assembly GCA_033628505.1. Classification (NCBI taxonomy): domain Eukaryota; kingdom Metazoa; phylum Chordata; class Aves; order Charadriiformes; family Scolopacidae; genus Tringa; species Tringa tobata. Next base: position 2,317 of record JAHREE010149610.1, on the reverse strand, counting down.
AAACTGCACCGGTGTAATTAAAGGTACTCTACTAATTGGATGTGCAACCCTAGGGGAACTCGTCTAATTGCATTTCAGTCTGGTTGGTATGGTTTTAACTTAAATTCATTGCTGTCACGCACGGGAATAGCCCAGTTGGGTCTGGTTATGGAGAGGCACAGCATCCTGCTTCCTCCTCCCCGTCACAAACTGGATGTGCTTCCATTTTTCAGGCTCTGGCTGTGAAAAAGCCACTGGAGATTAAAGCGGGGGGCTGCGGAAAACCCCCTCAGCTGGTACGGAGGACGCAGAGAGTAGAGGGCTGAGAGTTCACCTTGACCTGCTAATGGAGGTAAAAACCTCAATTATTACCCTGTCCTCACTTGGATTTTATCTCGTATGTATTATCATAAATTCTTTCCTGCCCTGAAGACGTGTTCTTTTGTTTCTTTCTTTGGAGTCGAGCTTTTTCTAAGAGGTGCTTCGTTTCTACCCAAAATGCTTGTCCGTAGTGAAAAGACCCACTGCTTAAAACTCAGGAGCCTCCATTAAACCCGAGGTTGGGGTAGATGATCCGATTGTTGCTTTGAACCTTCAAGCTTGTGGAAGCACGGCCGTTTGTTTCTATTATCTCCCAGCACCGGGCCCTCAGAGTTGCTCTCCCCAGAGATGGCCTATGTCCAAAATTCTCTTCCAGCACCCATCACACGAAGTGGGGGGGGGGGGCTGCACCCCCCAGGAAAGGAATGCTGTGGAGAGGAGCCCCATTTCCAGATTTGACCCTGGGGGGGGTTCTTCTTCACCCTGGGCTGAGTGTGGCCACCGTGACTGCCCCTCGGTTTGGCACACGCCGGCTTTCAGGGGCTACCGTGACACGGGGCAGGCCCCAATCCCAAAATACTGATACAAGCCCTTTGGGGTGGCCTTGTGCAGCTCTCCCCCACCCTACAGGTATTTTTGGGGGGACCGGAGATGGGCTGTGCTGCCGTGAGGAGGGGCTGCCCCCCAGCGCCGCGGGGCCCGTGGTCCTCCCTCATTACCAGCGCTGCGTATGCCGGTGGCGTGAGGAGCAGAGCCAGCAGCGAGTTAGGGCTGGCTGTGTCCCATACTAATGTTGTTCTTACTATTTCAGTGCCATCTTCCTTATTTCCACCCCTCTCCCTGAACAACTAAATTAATTAGAGTGATTTTTTTTTTTTAAATTTAAATACTGTCACGGAATAATAATTCTGGTGAATTCTTTTTTTTTGTCATTCCCCGCTGCTTCTTTTCTCTGTTGTGCTCTCTTTTAATATGCTGTTGATATTTTGTTATAGCTATGCAAGATCACAGCTGTTGTCTGCAAAAAAAATAAAATAAAAAAAAAAGAGTAAAATCATGCTCTGTGCTGTTGCCATCCAACAACCATTTTTCTTCCTCCACCAGCTCACAGAAAAAAACCTTCCCCTATTAAGCGCGGGAGCATACATTTTTCTTGGCTTGTAAAAAAGCCAGAAAAACCTCACAGCAGCTCTGGTGAAGCTGCAGCAGTGTAAGGACGCCGGAAAGCCCCTAAGGACAGGCTGGGGCCCCGTCCTGAGCCTGTTACGGGGTCGGATCCTGCAAATCCTGGATCCCAGGAGGGAGCCCACCCAGACCAGGCAGTGGGTCTGTGGGCATCACCCACTGACGTGCTTTGCTGGTCACCGAGTTACCTTTTCCTGGATGCGTCCATTTGACCTATAAACATTTTTTTTTTTCTGATTCAATCCAGTAACAAAACCACTCCTGCGGGTGTTACAAAAGGACAAAAAAAAATAAAAATAAAAATCCTATCAGACCCTGAATTTATATTTAGGGTAGCGATCAGGGCTGAGAGGACCACTGCTTAACGTTGGCCTTTCTGGAGAGCTCTCCATGGCTGCTGCTGGACCTTTTCTGACCCGGCAAGTTTGGCCCTCGGTGGCCATTTGCACCGAGCCCGAAGCTAAGCAAGGATGGGGCTGGAGAAGCCCGGGCTCTCGTCAGCAGCACAAAGCAATAAAGAAGGAGAGGCAGGACGGAGATCAGAACCGTCGTCTCCCAAGTCCACAGCTCCATTTACAAAAACCCATTTTGAATCGGTCTCACAACCCATGTAAACCAATTATGAAATTCCTCCTTGACTCCCTGGCCCCGGACTTATTTAGCAATTGCACTGTGTACGCACCTCCTGCCTCTAATATTTCAGAGCATTTTTAAATTGAGCTCAGTCGAGGCCCACACAGTTCCAATTAACACGTACGGGCTGCGTGATCGCTCCGGCAGTTCCTGCCCGGTACCGTTGCTCCACTCTTGCCTCCAACAAGGGTTATTAGGG
>JAHREE010149609.1:31966-49149 GCA_033628505.1 Tringa tobata | reverse complement strand
GGACCTGGGGGAACACCAGGATGGAGGGGTTGCAAACAAGGGCAGGGCGAAGGGGAGCGGGGAAAAGGCTGTGCTCGCCCCCGGCACCCGCAGGGGTCGGCCAGAGCCTGGAGCTGGGATGGAGGAAAAAAAGGGAAAGGAAAAAATTGTGAACTCGTGACAATTGGTGCTCCCTAAGGAAAATCCCGCGTTTGGGGGAAGAGTCCGCGGAGAGAGGCGATGACTCGCAGAGAGTGGGACACAAAGGGACAGGGGCTCTGAGGTCCCCAAACAGCAGCCAGGAAGGTGGCCCATGGTGCCTCCCGAGCTGTGCTCATGAATATCTGGCGTAGGAGCATCTGCAAAGGAGAAGGGTCTCCCGGCCTACGGCCTCCCCCCTGGCGGGGTGAAAGCCTTTTGTGGAGCCCTAGATCGAAGGCAGGGCACAAAGCGTCGTTCCTGCAGTCCTGGGCTGGAGAAACACCAGCCTGCCTTCTGCACCACCAACTAGGACATGCTGTCCTGTTAAACACGCTGCCTCCAAAATGTGCTAAGGAGGCTACATCAGTAGGGTTTGGGATATGCAGTGTCAAACACATTAAAATACGTGCTGGGAGGGAGCAGCGCGGGAACCCAGGGAGGAGATACTGGGATCTGTCAGACCGTGCGTGGAGCGAGCCCCGGAGATGCTGACGGGGAGGATGAGGCTGTTTCTTCACAGCCTCACTTCTGAGTCTTCACTTCTGAGTCTTCACTTCTCCCCGAGGCCAGTTGGAAGGTCGGAGCGGGCAGGTAAAGCCCACAGGTGGCACTGCCTCCTGCTCTGCCCTGGGGGGCTGGCCCCGGGTGTCATTGACCCACCAAGAGTGTTACCCGTGAGGGGTATGAGTAGGTGCACCCTGCAGGGACAGTGTGTGGAGAGGGGACAGAGAGAGAGCAGGGTGCTGCGAGGGGCTGGAGATGGCAGCGAGGTGTGCTGCTTCCTCAGATGTCCCCTCCTGGGCTCCAAGGAGGGAGTGAATGTGGTCCCTGCCTCGGGGCTGGAGGCTGCGGCCATCCTCAAGCAGCAGCACCCTCCCTCCACCTGTGCAGCACCCGGTAGGTGCAGAGCTGCTTTATTTGGTCAATGTTAACGAGGCTTCGGGTGGAAGGATAAAATCATGGTGTGGAAGGGGCTTGGGGAGAGCAGCAGGTCCTTCTCAGCGCCGGGGAGCGAGGCGGCTGGCTTCCCTGCAGCAGACAGCTGCTGGCAGCAGCGAAGCGGTGGAAACAATCAATACTCTGTAGATGAGTCTGATTCTTTTTTTATTAACACCTCTCACAGCTGTGGCCATCTGTCCCCTCGTGTCCCCAAGGTCCGAGCCTGGCCCCCGCAGGTCCTGCGAGACAACCATTTGGGCTGAGATCATTCCTGGACCCCGTTCTGCCACCGAGGTGGGGGCAGGAAGGTGAAGATGGTGACGGGGACATTGTCTTCACAAAACCCAAGCTGCTTTAACAGCTTTTTTGTCTGGGAAAGGTAGCAGGGAGACGTGGTGAGGGGTCTGTGTCCCCATCCTCTTCCGAGGATGCCACACAGTCAGACGGGCAAACGTTGCAGGGGGAAAAAAAAAAAGCTCCTGAGAAAATTGTGGTTTCTGATCTGTGAAAAGCATTGAGGCCTAGAAAGAGGAAAAAAGTAGGTTCCAGATTGGCATGAATGTTTTGTTCTCCTTTCAAGGAAATCTCAAAAAACTCTTGTTTCAGGCCAAGGCCTTTTGATTCATGGCATGCAAAGTGCCGCATTTGAATCTCTGTCTTTTAAATAATTCCGTGCATATTCAATGAGGCAGAAAAAATGAAGTGCCATTGGAATAAAACCTTAAAAAAATACTCTTCGAATTTCACCTGAACTAGCATGTTTTTGCTGAAATGGCATTTTTAGGAGAAAAAAAAAAAAAACTAAACAAACCACAAAAAAGGGAAATCAACCAGCTATCCCCAGAGTGTCATCTGAAGGAATCAGGTGGTGTCTGTGAGCACCCAGGCATCACTGAAAGGGGCTCCAGCACCTGCACCAGGCTCCTGCAAGAGCTTTGTCGTCTCAGCAGGATGGGCACAAACCCCACTCGCTCCAAAAGAAGGTCACATCCAGGCAGAGAAATATATTTTTTTCCCCTCTTTTTCTTGCCCCTCGGCAGCCTCCCACGCCCTTCTGGATTGCCACCCTTGTTTTCAAAATTCTGCAGTGCTTTTTTGCTGTTACCCTCGCTGCTTTTCCCTCTGCCTACTCGCCTCATCAGCTCTGAGCCCCTCTGAGCATCCTCCTTTCAGTCCTTTTATGCTCTGCATCTGAGATTGTCTCGTCGTCTCTGTAGCATGTTGAGAGACTCGCTGACTTCAATTTTTGCCCTTTAGATTGTCATTTTCTCACACTAGGAAATATTTCCTAGCGTTTCCTTTGAAAGGTACTACAGAAAATGTGCTGAGTGGTACATCCGTAAGATCAGAGGAGATGATTAGACTGCCTAGTCCAAACATCTCTATCCATCACAGCTTCTTGAATTCCGTCTAGTTGGAGCTGTATCAAGTGTGACAACCCGTGCTTCTCCTCGGCTGCAGCATACTTTCTGGAAAGGACTAGACTTTACCATAAAGCTGCTTGGCAGAAGTTACCTTTTTGATTGGCGAAGGCCTCCAGTCAACGCACAGATGAACCAAAATGGTTTGGCCCCGTGTTTCAACCCACAGGTCACCTTGCCTTCCCCTCCTTCCCCAAGGCAGGCGGGTGGCAGGGGCAAAAGCCACCCCCTTATGCATGTCCTATAGGCTTGAAACCAGCAGCGAGCCTGCAAGGTGGACACAGCTTCCCTCTGGATGTGAAAATCTGGTGGGATGGTCAATTGAGTGCCTCTCCCACTCCGGGAACATGTTGCAATGTCTAATCAACTTCACGGGGAAAAAAAAAAACGTGTCTAATTTCTCATTGGAGTGTGCTTGGCATCCAACTCTGTCCGCGGGGTTGCAGTGCCCTGTCCTACTGGCATAAAGAAGATGGCACGTCCGGAAGGAAGGAGTGACATGCTCTTCTCAAGGGTGTCAGTCTCGCAGTGATGGAGCAAACGTGCAGAGCAGTTGTGTTGGGTGAGGTGTCATTTGAAGCCGTGGCACCTCAAAGTTTCTCCAGGTGTGCTTTCTTCCCTCTGGACATCTCTTTTTGGCACCAGGCAAGTCTCCTCCTTATCTCCAGGGGTAGCAGCTTTGTGCCTTCTCTGTCTAAAGGTCCTACAAGAGCCCCAGTCTTCACAAGGGGCTGCTCTGGCAGCGTATGTGTAATAAATTTACATTTCCTGTAAATGAGACACCACAGGGTCACCTCCTGGATCAACACTTTGCCTATCTCTCGAGCCTCCACCCTGCGGAGGGTGGTGTTGGAGAGACATCAGAGCTAAGGGGGTGAGGTAGGATTTCCCCGAAGCCCCCGGCACCAGGCTGGGGTTGGTGATGCTCCGGCCCATCTGGAAGGCTGTGAATGAGGCTGAGGGGCTGCAACAATAGGAGCTATAGAAGCAAATGAATAACATATAGAAACAGGGAGAGAGCTCCCTCCCAGCCCTGTCCTCTTCGGTTTGAGCTGGAAAATTAATGAATAAGCCTCGCTAGGAGCCTTTGCTTCCAAGGGCAGCTGTGCTGGGCGCTCCAGTCACGGCTGCCGGATCCACCCACGGCAGAGAAGTTGTGCTGCTGCCCCAGAGAAACCAGGAACCAGGGGCTCATCCCCCTGCCCTAACCTCCCCCCACCAGCTGCCTCCCAGCCTTTTGCTGCTGGGGGTTTCTGGAAGGGAGGAAAGCTCAGCAGACCTGTTTTCAAACCGCATTGGTAGGACGAGGCTGCCGGTGGCTCCATGCCTGAGCTGCACCCCACGCCATCCCTGATGCTCCCCACGCCTGTGCCCTTGATGCTCATTTACTCTCCCTCCCTCCTCCGTGTTGGAATAAGCCAATTTAACTAATGATTACAAAGTGCTTCGGGAAAGGTGGATCAGTAGGCTCCGCCAGGCATTGGGGTAGGCACCACAGCAGTTTTCCATTGACAAATCCGAGGCTGTGTGAGCTTTTCCCTTCTAACTCCCTGCTTCTGGTTGTTCATTGCTCTTCTTTTTCTCACCTTCTGGGCTGAGATCTCCTTGGCTTAACCTCCGACGGAAAGTGAGACGCTGCTCCCGTGTTAATCGATTTCCTCTGCTGAAGTTTCGGGTCAAAAGAATGGGAGGAAAGGGGAGGGAGAAAGGAGATGACTTCTCCCTTCTGAAAAGGGTGCCGGTTGTCTCTGTTTGCAGAGCAGGGAGGTGAGCTGCTGTTGGGGTTCCTCATGAGCCAGGTTTGGGGGCTGGCGTGTACCCGGTGCGTAGGCATGGCACAGCTGGAACAAACATTAAGCGGGCATTCACTTTTCCAGCTGCAGGATAAAGGCTTCAGAGCTTGTTGGTACAAGGCTGAGAACGACTGGTCCAAACCAAGAGCTGCTGCTGACCACGGGTCAGCAAGTCTTAACAAGCTGTCGCTCGTTTTTCCCAGGTGCTTTGCTTAACACACACGGAGCACACACCAGCTTGGACCTGCTCCGACCGCGGCTCGCTGGTGGGAGAAGCTGTGATTCCCAGGGGTAGCCTCCCAAAGAGGAGGGGAGGCAAAGCTTCCGTGGGGAAGCATCCCAGCAGGATTTCCCCCAGTGCCCTGGAATGACTGGGCGCAGCCTTTATGGTGCTGCCCGCCGTTCTCCGCGTGCACCACGAGGTCTTTGTGATTAATTTATAGGGGATGCACAGCCAGCCGTACTTACACAGCGTACTACAGATTAAATTTAACATCAAAGAGCAACTGTGAACGTATCTTGGCATATATAGGCCACCTAGTTTAACATCTCCAGCTTAGCTATCTCCGTAGTTAACTGCTTCAGCCCCTGGCTGAAGCTGGGCAGCTGCCAACAGCTGGAAGGCTCCAGCATGCCAGGAAGAACATCCACTGCAGACCTCTTTGCCTGTGTGGTGCTTTCAGAGCCACGGCCACGCAGGCAGTATTCAAAGCATGACCGTGAAGGTGAATATTCAAAGCGTGACCCCCCCCCGCTGAAGCTGGGGCTGGTGGTTTGCTGCAGGTGTGACTTCCTCAGTCAACAGCTGGGCCCTTCTCAGAGGAGCTCGTTTCACCAGCCGTGGTCTCTGGCGTGGTGGGGCTGCTGCCAAGCAGAGTGGTTCCTGTACTTCGGCACATTTTGGGTTGGCCACGTGAAGTGGAGCATCACCGTCTGCCTTTCCTTGCTCCTAGGCTGTGTGCCAGCTCAGCCAAAACAGGGCTTGCAGACCCTCACCCAGAGCGTGCCCGGGTGAGGTGGGTCTCCTCACCTTGAACACTCAAATTTGGGGCTTTCTGCTGGTGACACTTGAAGGTTTGGATTGTTGTCCCCTTCCAGTCCTCCCTGCAGACTGTGGTGTGGCCACTATCCCGGCAGCATCTCAGAGGAGCATCCCCTGCCAGAGGTGAGGATCCCCTCCTCAACCAACACTGCCAGGGTGCATTCCCCAGGAGATATGGAGCCCAACAGTGGAGCTCCTCCTGGGCCATGGCTGTTTGGGGGCAGCCTGTTTGCTTCAGTCTGCCTAGCTCCCCTCTCCCAGCCCACCACCACCACCCCGACGAGCCACCAGTCACACTCCTGGGGGAAACTGGGATGCACACATACACCGGCGACAGATTTCCTCCTGATGGTAACCGCTTATTTGACAGAAACACAGAAAAAAATTATAAAGAGGGAACCAAGCCCAGGGCTTCGTCAGCAACTGCACGGTGGGAAAGGGACCGTTTTTGCTCACTGGGAGCCAAGATTTACATGAAAAAATAAATTACCATTCAGTGGCCCTCGGTGGCTGGGGGGTGCCGGAGCACCTTCCTGCAAGCCAAACGGTGCTCGTGAGGAACAGGCTGCAGCAGCATGTGGAAATGGCAGGAAAGATGCTCTCAGGGAAAATACGAAGGAATCACAGAACTGCAGGGGTTGGAAGGGACCTTTGGAGATCATCTAGTCCAATCCCTGCAAGAGCAGGGTCACCCAGAGCAGGCTAGATGGGAACACAGGAACCAGGAGAGGGGAAAAGCACTTTATAAGGAAACCAGATGTGGGGATTTTTGGGGTCCTGCCCCTCTGGAGCACATCAGGCTGAGGTCAGGCAGTGCCAGCTGCCTCTTTCCCTGCTGCCTGGGAGTATCCGACACTACAACAACTCATATTGTAGCTGTAGCATTTGTTTAGCATGTGGTCTTCACCAAAATAAGGTTGGGTAAATGGTATGAGCTCAGTCAGTGTAGACAAGGGTAAGGGGAAAAGAGAGACAAAAAAGTTTATGCAGGTTTACTCTAGTGGGAAAGCCAGATTTCCTCAACCCTTGGTTGGTGGGGTTAGCACTGGATGGGAGGTCAGATCTGATCTCCACGCCAAAGTGGTGCTCCATCACTTGCTCCTTCTTCAGTCACTTCTGCCTCTTCCACCACCAGCCTCGGGGACAGCTTGTTTTTTCTGTCCCTGGGAGGTCGCTGCTGGCCTGTCCCCCACCTTGGCCGTGGGGCCATCCCGGCTGACCTGTTGGACTTGGATGCACTTAAGCCGAGAGCGCTTGGCAACTGCTGACCAGATCCTGAGGACACCTTTCCCTTGGAGAGCAGGGCCTCGGTGGCAATCTAGCGGGCTGGAAATGTCCCACCGCCTGCTAGCTATATAAATATCATGCTTGGCAGCTTTATGTGTATACTTTCAATGCCATGAATGCCTTTGCCAACTCCCGTATTTTCCAGCGTGTTGAGTTCTGTTCCTGGTATATTTTGCCAATCCACTAGACATGTTTTCAGTCCCATTAGGGTAAATAGAAAGCTTCCTGCATCTGGCCTCTCCGCGTCTCTGGGCACTCAGACAGCTGTCCTCCTACAGAAAGTGGGGTCAGTTCCCCCGAGCGGCCGTTCCCAGGGTCCAGCCTCCTCTCGGGGAGCGAGGAGAAACAGCAGCACTTCTCAGCAGGGTGGCAGAAGGGAACCGGGCTTTTAAAAGGGAGATTGAAAGTCAGGGCTGGGTTTGGGGAGGAGAAGAAGCTCGGGAGGAAGGAACAAGAGTCAATGCTGTCAGGAAGTGTCTGGCAGGTTCTTCATTTTCAAGTGGCGCAGACACCTCTAAAGCAGCAGGTGTCAACAGTAAGTGAAACCATCCGTTTTTAGCTCTGGACCAAAAAATGTGGTCCCCCTCTGCGACAAGAGTCAACTCGATGCCCGCGGACCACCTCCCCTTTAAACCAGGGCTGCAGCAGGATGCTGTGTGTCAGCACCTCCTTGCACCCCCTGCCTGAAGTGTGTTTTAAAGCCAAAGTGATATAGGTGAATGAGCGGCACAAACGGGGACAAGTTGCCTTCCTTCCTAATCATCCAAATTAAGCCTTAAGTACAAATTGATAAGAACAGCCAAAGGCGGGCTTGGAATAATGCTTTAGACCTGGACATCTTTCTCATCACCATCTTCCTGGAATTTCCTCTCTGGAGAGGTCTGTTGTTCAGGATGAGCCATGGTCCTCACTCCTAGCCTTGACCTGGTGCAGACCTAGCCTGGGTTTTAAATGTCCTCCCTCTATTCCCCACGTAAGGAGCCAGGAGAAGTCAAATCCCGTACCATCTGGCAACGGGACCCCAGAAAACCTCTTTTTGTGGGTCGTTCATCTTGTGGGTCGGCCCCCTGGCCAGGCACAACTTCTGCAAAGCCATGGGGTGGTCAGATCTACAGGGGTCTGAGCAGAGGGAGGCTCCGGCATGGGACAGTGTACCTTTGTGGTCAGAGGTGCCTTCAACTCTTCTTCTCCAACGTCCACCCCGCTGAGAGGCAAACTGATCTCTGCTCATGCTTTCTAGTAAAACTACAATGATATTTTTCCTAAGAAGGGTAAAATATAATTTCTCTGGGGCGCTGGGAGGTGAGTAGGGTGAGGTAGCCAAGGAAACAAATGGCATAAAATTTAAAAAATCACTACTGAGGAGATAAGAGCCTGCTTTATGGGAAGTACCGGGAACTATTTAGAGGAAGCGCAATTAGCAGTCTAGAGCTCTGCCTTTGTGGGAAGGACATATGGGGAAAAAAATGAGATGTTCATCATTTCAACCCAGAGTTGCTTGTGACAAGGACAAGTTCCAGCTTGTGTTTGGGAGTGGATCTACAAAGGCGACGCACTCCCAGATTGTGCTGAAAGTGAATATAAGCCAATTAAGACTTAGCAGCTTTCCTAGAGTCACGTCTGACGAATCTCACTCGTTTTATTAAGAAAAATCCTTATGGGTAAATAAAAACCCCCACAACGTTCGCACTCTTTATTCCTAAAGCCCGAAGGTATTTGCCCCCGTGACTTCAGCACAGGCTGGTGGATGCAGGTTAACTCAGTGCCCAGGGACCTAAGCCCCCTGCAAGGTTCACCCATATCTTTTTAACCCTTATACCGTCCAAGGTGATTTTTACCCACTTTGATTTGTGCGTTAATGCAGAGCTCTTTTTTCATTACACAAATCCATTTCCTCAAACATGCTTTATTATGGCGAAGCTATTATCGTAGCTGGGCCTTGCACTTCCATACTCAGCAGAAGTAAACCACCCCAAACACCTTCACTCTAGCGAAACACCTCATCCGTGTCGTTCTTACTAACCAACAGAGATTTCTGTTGTCCTTTTTTGGGTAACAGCACATCAACATCCATCCAGCCTAGCCTGCCCCGTGGTGGCACCGACTCTGCACGAGGCTGTGTCCATCATCTAAATCATTAATGAAATGCCCTCTTCCAGCATGGTCGATGTTGTACAGTCAGACCCATGGCCACGTGGAGAAGTGAGGGCTGGAGAACCCTCACAGGCGTACTCAGTGCCAGCAAGGCAGGGTTAAAAAAAGACCCCAACAAAAGCCTTTGTCTGGAGGTCTCGGTCATCTCCAGCCAATCCTGAGCAGGACAGGGCAAGGGCTAATTGTACAGGCTGTTCATCCACCTGATGAATTAACACGAGGGAGTAGACATTCAGAGGCAGGAGCCCAGCAACAGCGCTAACACTGAGGCTACAGCTCAGGGCAACCCCCACGAGATGTTCCTGCTCTCACTGGAGGAAGGTTTGCGAAGGAGAGCCCAAGTGCACACAAAGGGTACGGAAGGACACGTGCTGCTCCCACGACTCTACATTCAATTTTGAAATGTTGTTTTCCCATCTCCTTTTAGTGGGTTTTAATGTTACCTGCAAGCGTGCTGCTGGGTGGACTTGTACCAGCAAAATGACCCCTCTGATTGTAAAAGGTCTTCACTTAATTGGCCAAAAAAAAAGCCTCTAGGTGCTCAAGACAGCCTTTGCCTGGGTTATAACAAACAGCAGTCACCATATTTTAAGTTGTCTAAGGCAATGTGTACCTTAAGGTAAAACATTAGTGTTTTAAAAAGGCTTTGTGAGCATTTGTTAATTCTCACATACTTGCACCCACTGTGCCCAGCATAAACAGTGGATTCATGTTCTGCAGACACGTGAGTTCATCAGGGCTCACTTCAACCAGACACGTGAGTTCTCAGGGCTGACTTCAACCTCCCAGTGCAAGTAACTGCCAGGTTCCCCAAGGGACAGCCAGCAGAATGGCAATTAACTAGTTAAAGCCTATCTGCTTTAATCCTGTAAAAAGGAGTTTGGGGTGGGGGGAGTTTAATGAGATCTAAGCTCACACGTGTGGTTTTTCTACTGTGCATTGCTTTGGTCAGTGCGATACCCCAGGCTTTCTCAACCCAGCGTGATGGGCCCCCATTGCTGCCACCTTGGTAGGACAAGCTGTGGGGTTGTCCCCTAACACCAGGCTACCAAAAAGAGCCTTTCACTCCAACTAACCCATTGGATGGGCTGGATGGCTCCAGCATCCCAGTAGCTGGGCTCACCGCTTGGGGTCAAACCAGGCAAGGAGGAAGGCAAGGCCACGTCTGCGGGGCTGGGGCAGATAGGAGAAGAGGGACACGGCAGGGGAGCCAGCAGGGACTTTCTTCTCACGGTGGCCAACCAGCTCGATTTGCTCTGCTGCACCTGAAACTTTCTCCTGAAGAAACCAGTGCATGTGGCAAAACCCAGCAAATGGTGGTGTAGCTGGGCTTGGGTACACTTTGGGACGTGTGCTTTGGGGGGGGAAAAGAAGAAGAAGACTGGTTTTCCCCCAGAAAACCAGAAAGTGGGAGGCAGGAAGAACAGTGAAAACCAGCTTGAACTCCAATGGGTCCTAGACTTTCAGAAATAACGTAAATTGCATGTGTGTGGTTTTTTTTTTCCTCCATAATACAAGAGAGAAACCAATTTAATGTAGCGAAGCGTAAGATTAGATGGGACTAAATACATGTGTAGGCCGTTTATTAGCAAATGGAAGCGAGCAGCGAAGGAAAACAAACAAGCTTGTTTTAAGGAGACTTTGTCACTGTACCACCGGTCACGGGCTCCCCAAGGGAAAGCAGGCAAGCTCCTAATTGGACTGAGGAGGCAACGAGCAGCTGGTGAAGATCCCTTGCTGGAGAGCAGGGGAATTGTGAAATCCATCTCCATTGAAAAAAACGCCCCATTTTGCCCAGTGATTGCGACATCTAAGGCGTTTGGCGAGCATCAGTCCTTTGGAGGGCTGGTTACGCCGTGGTCAGTGGGGCTGCCAGCACAGCTGGGTGGGTGGGTGGGTTGGTGGGTGGGTAGGGAGATTTCGGCGAGCTGAGCTGATCGAAGTACCCCCCCTCTAAAGTAAAAAAAAAACCCAAACCCAAATGGATGGGTTGGTTTCCAGGCAGTTCAGCTGCTGGCAAGACAAGAGACTGGAAAGGAAACTCTTATTTTTGCCCCACTCGGGCTGCACCATCGCCTGAGCACGAGGGGCTGGGTGGAGGGGTAAAGGATGGAAGAAGGCAGCCCTGATTTTGTTCAGTTTAGGCTGCTGGGGAGGTTTACCCTTGGGATGTTTTCAGGCATTTGGCAGTTGGTTTAAAGTGGGAGAATTACTGTCCCCAGCCACCTCTGAGCAGCACTGCCTTGCTCCAGCAAAGTAGATTCACTTCATTTGTCTTCATTCGTCTTACAAATTGCATTCATACATCCCAATGTGATTTTGAATTTTTCCATGCAATTGTAACTCTGGTCTGAAATCTGCATATGTGATGCTTTATAAGCCCTTTTCTTCCAGCAGACCCGCTACCCCATCCTACCATCTCTGTCTTCTATTTAAGAACTTGATTATTCCTTCCTAAGTATGCTACTTTGTACTTGTCTTTACTGAAGTGCCCCCTATTATTTTCAGACTTTCTTTAACTTATCAAGACCATTTGGCATTCTAATCTTATCAAATGTGCCTGCAGTCCCTCCCAGATTAATGCCACCTGCAAATTTAATAAGCGTGTTCCCATTCCATCATCTAAGCCATTAATGAAAACATTCAATAACATCTGCTACAGGAATGATCACTGCAAAATCTCAGCTGATGAATCATTCCGACTTGACGATTAAATGAGAGCAGTTTTAAGCTACCCTTACACTCAGTCTATAGAAGCTGCCTTTGGGCCATGCTTCCCTAACTTGTTTATGAGTGTGTCGTATAAAACCAGTGTCATAAGCCTTACTGAAGTGAAGACACATGACATTCACTGCTCCTGCCTTGTCCACAAACCCTATTACCCTGTCAAGAAGGAAATTGGATTGTGTTGACGCGGTTTATTCTTGACGTATTCCTATGAACTTCAACTTTTCTCGGTCTTATCATCTGGGAGCTTGCAAAAAAATTGATCGATTATTTGTTTCAGGATTTTTTTCCAGAAATAGAAGTTCAGCTTATGGCTCCATGATTTTCTGTCTCCCACCACTCCCTCCCTTTATTCAAACGAAAGGCTTTACCTCTGCCTGGGGACAGGCTTTGCAAAAGCTCTCCACGGTGGCCATTATCTTCAGAGAGCAGCCTTAGGTCGGTGTTTCCTTTGGGCTTTTGAAAAATCCCTCCTCCACCTGCACAAAAGACTATGAAAACCAGGGGAGATGCTGTTCCTGCGCTGTCTTTCCTCAGTGCTACCCGTTTTTGCGGTAGGCAAACCGGGAGGACTTTTCCCCTCCGCTCTGAGCGCCCGGTAATGCCTATGGTTTAACGAGGAAGGGAGATGCTCTGCTGGAAATGTCCTGAGCCCACTCAATTCACCTGCCACTGGGTCCCGAATGTGCACAGCCCATTAGGCTGATTTTAGAACAACTCGTTTATCGGTTAGCTTCTCCTGAAGAGAGCTCCGGCGCTGAGAATTATTAGTAACGGGTGATGCCATTTGTTATCTCTCAGGAGGAGAACGAGGAGAGAGGAACTAGCAGCGCCCGTGACACCGCCAAGCATTGTGATGCTAATTTTTCATCTGAAGGGTCAGAGGGCTTCAGGCGTTGTGAAAGGGAGTCTTTCTGTTCTCCCTCACCCTCCCGCTCCCCACCGCATTTTAATTGGTGGTGGAAGCAGAGTACGTGTCAGTGCTGGGAGGACTGGGAAGCCCCCAGGCCCTTCACAGGCTCTCTGTGCCTTCCTTGCCTCCTCTGGGCACCAGATTTACAAACCACCCTCGCACCTATTCATTTTGGTGGGGCCAGATATGGCTAGAAGCCACTGTATCATGGTGATGCCCGTCCTCAGTCTGGGTGCCCAGAAGCAGCCTGAGAAGAGCAGAGCACTGAGCCTGGCCCCATTCCTCCCTGGGACGGCCACCTGCAGTGACCACGACCTTCTGGGGCAAACCCTACAATAAAGGTTGAACCTTCAGTGGTGGCTACTGATAACTGAAAGCCTTGAAACACAGCCTGAGCTGAGGAAGCTGGCAGGGCAGCGAGGAACGGTATCACGGCAAATTCACCCACCGGGCACAACGCGTATCCAGCCTCCAAAATAAATGTATTATGGGAAAGGAGGAGCAGCAGGGAAGGAAGACAGACTGGGCGCAGTGGAGAGGTCCATCCCAACCCCTTTCACGCTGGATGTGCCTTGAGGAAAATCAGTCAATGGCTCGTGTGAACAATGGTCCAGATGCTCAGTCTCGCTGAAATGAAAGCCTTCCTCAGCCAGCACCCTTAAGACACAGGCAGCTGAGCAGCTCGGGGGTCAGAAATAAGCCCTGGCATACAGGGAGGCCAGTCCCTTCTTTTTTAACCCCTCCCCAGCCTAAAAGATCCGGGCATGAAAGGGAGTCATGCTGCTGAATTGCCAGGACAGGCGGCAGCTGTGGGCAACTGGGGAGCTCAGCTCAGGGCTCTCCCATCCAACAGCCGTGGAAAATGAAGCTGTCAAAGCCATGGAGCAGGCAGGTGGGACCAGGTGACTGAAAACACCTCAGCCACACCTCCACCTCTTCTCCAGGTGGGCATCTTCGGCTGGGCATGAACGGTTTTTGAGTCAATGAGAGAAGGCATCATTCTTGTTCAGAAGCACTCAAATTGCACAGTTCTCCCCGTTTCCCCCACCATCCCCGGGAGGCAGCAAGGGCAGCAGCAGGCAGGGGGGTGTGGTGCACGGTGGCCATCTGTTTGCCTTTATAGGACTCGGTACCTGCTCTTCACCGGGTGGCAAGGGTACCTCCCCCTCACCTCTGGGATGGGTGAAACTGGTCCTGTCTGGGAGGGCTGGGTGCAGGATGGGAAAGGGAGACTGGTTTCACAGGGGCAGGGTGGATGCAAGAAAAGTGGTCTGATGGTCTAGTGGGAGGTGTCCAGGGCAGGGGGGTTCGAACTTGATGATTTTTAAGGTCCCTTCCAACAGCCCAAACCATTCGATGATCCTAAAGGTCTGGCAAAGTCCAAGGCTGGACAAGGCAGGGGGTCAACTGGGTGCTGAGAAGCAGGAGCTGGAGGAGAAGCCGTGGGTGACAGAGGCCAGCAGAAGGTGGGGAGGGGGAAAAGGTGGGGACACAGGCATCGTGCCGTTTGGAATTAAACCTTTGGGTCAACCCACTCAGATCCCAGCGATGCCCGTGAAAGCCTCACCCTCGGTGTGTGTGCTGGAAGGGGTCACCCTCTCACCACGCTGGCAATTATGGCTGGTGAGAAATGGGTTTTCTGCACTTAACTAAGGCCCTATTAAGTTGATATGAATCAGATCTGATAAACGATTCCAAATTAATTTGGGCAGCAGCCTCCGTTTGAAAAGTCCAGTTAATGAGAGAGCGCTGTATCCAGAGGGTGACGGGTGGGTGGAGGGAGGGGGCTGTGCCGAGCACAATGCTCTCTCAGTGTCATATTCTGCAAAGATGGGATTTTTATTTATTTTTCTCCTTTTCAGTTCTGGGATGACACAAAGGAGGGGAAAATAACTCCTTTTCTACCCCCAAACTGGAAATGAATGTCGCAGCTGTGCAAGCAGCGCCCGCCCTGATTTGCCTGCGAGAAAGGCCCCCGCTAAATGAGGGGAGGCTCCCAGCAGCCAACAAATTATATTACAGGGGAAGAGAGATTCGAGCCTCTCTTGTTGGATGCCGCTTCGTTTATGGAGTGGTATTAACCCTTCTGCCTGCTGCTTTGTTTGCTGGCTTCAAGACAGCCCCAGTGGGGCTCCCTGGATGGGCTCGCCGTGACCTCTCCTTGGCCCGGCTTCCCCGCGTGGGTCGGAGGGGCACCGATAGCCCCCCCAGTAACCCCGGCATCTGCTGCCCTGCCTCATTAGGGGATGGAGCCTGAATGTTGTATGGCGGGCTCCCGCGTGCCCTACATTGGTAATTAGCTTCCCGAGGGGAGAACCGGGGCCGGCTGAAAGCAAAGGAAGATTCATGCCCAGCAGTGGGGAGGGAAGGGGTTTCTTTCCGTTGTTAACCACGCTGGCTTCCCCTAGGAGCTGCCTGTAAGGTCTGTCTTTTGATTTTTCTCTTTCTAAGCGGTAAGCTGAGCCGTGGAGATAATCCATCTCCTGACACTCTCAGCTCTGTCTCTGCCACACGACGGGGCACGGGATGCGATGCCCAAAGATTCGTGGGGTGAGTCAGTGGACGCTGGAATTTCTGCAGGGGAAAGTGTAAGTAAGTAAGCGAGGTGAATGTTGCTGATGGGGGGATAGCAGCTCCAAGCTGAGGATGCAGGGAGACGTGGGATCCTGGGCTGGAGATGAACCTCCTGATCTTTCACATCCCAGGAAAAAAAACCCCAAGAACTGGGCAAGAAGGAAAGGAAAAGAGTTAAAACCTGCACTAAAAATAGAAACGGCATAAATGCTTACAAAGGAAAATAAATGAGGATATTCTGTACTTTAAAAAAAATGAATGCGGGTATTGAGAAGTAAAATGTAGAGAGGCATGCATTATGGAAATAAATAGAATGAGTCAGGGTTAAAAATAGGTAAATATTGAGAGCAGGCAATGTTTAACATTTACTAATTATAAGAGCAGGAAGGGATTCAGACCCAAACAGCAGTGAAAAAAAAAAGTCATTTTAGGGAAGAGCAACTCTTCCTTCTCCCCCGCCCCCAATTAAGCATCTTTAGCTCCAAAATGAGACAGTTAATGAGTGGCAAACACGCAAAGGAAGAGGAAAGCGAAGTTACCAAATGAGATGAGCGGTCAGACGTATTTGGAGTCAGACTTAATTGTTACTTGAATTAATAAGTTAGATTCAACATTTAGGTCAGCTCCTTATGCTTTTGTTTTCCATTTTATTCTCCCTGGAGAGTAGTTATGCAAGTCAGTGCAAGGGTAATGGCTTACAGAGTCTGAAGTAGGCACCCCCTGGTCCTCCAGTGGCTGGGATGCTGTGTCCTGTCCCTCCTGCCTCCCCCCAGCCTCCGTCTATCTGGTTGTTGCCCAGGAGGCTCTTCTGGGCTGCGAGCTGTTTGGAGCTCTTCCTGTGCAGCCTCCGAGCTGTAACTGAAACAGCAAATCATAAGAATTACTGGTTGGAGACAGCAAACTTCTCCTCTGTGAGAGTTAACATGTCCGCTTGGATTCAGGGAATGCAGTTACATAGCTGCGTACCGTGAGGCGTGTTGGTGCTCATGTTGGAAATTGGGAAAAACCACAATAACAGGGCTGAATTCAAGAAAATTGCTCTGGTTTTTGATTTATGGAAAGGACAACGGCATTCCTCATCTGTCACTCGCTTCAGGGATCCTGAGCCTTCTACCGTATTCTGTACTGTGTATGAGGGATTAAAGAGCTTTTCCACTATATTGAAGATTATTCTCCTTCTTTAAATAGAATTGAAAAAAAGAAATAAAATCCAGCTGCACCTTGTTTTGCGGGAATTGAGTGGGACATGCTGAGATAGTCTCTGCTGTGATTTATGCCCACCAATCCGGTCTGAGGGGGAGTACGAAGAACACTTGCCAAGAAGAGACTGTGGCACATCTGCCTCTCTCCTCGCTGCTGATCCCAGGGGCGGGGAGGTTTTGTCATTAGCCTCTTTATCTTCCTAGCCTCCTGCTCAGGGACTGGCTTCAGGCAGGGGGGGGACAGTGCAAGGCAGGGGCACGATCCCCCCAAGGAGGGACCTCCACAGTCACTGCAGGTCACTCATCCAGCTGGGCCAAGGGGAAACCTCTCGGGGCATCCCAAGGCCCAGACCTCCCTGTGACAAGATACGACCTTCATTGCACAGGACCAGCCTCCTTGGTGTGTGTGCGACAGATTGATAGGAAGCAGACAGAGGACCCCCAAAAAGGAGCCCCTTATCACCAATAGGCCAATATAACACACCGGAGGAGATTGCTTGCTCCTTCTTATTACCACCAGTTTTAGCAGTGTGTTAAACAGTGAATTAAAGAAAAACTTAATGCCTGTCTGTGGCCTAAAACTTCTGAGGACATGGAAGCAATAGCTCAGATGAAAACCAGAGTTTGTTCCTGGCTTTCATGGCTAGGGATCCAACAGCCCAGCAAGGATTGAGGGATCACAGCTGCAAAGGCTCCATTAGAAGCCCACGGTACTCGGCACCTTACAGCAACTGCCCAGCATGCTGCCTGCCTGATAGGATGAAGGGTAATGGTTTTATACCGAAAGAGGGGAGATTTCGATTAGATCTTAGGAAGAAATTCTTTACTGTGAGGGTGGTGGGACACTGGAACAGGTTGCCCAGAGAAGCTGTGGCTGCCCCATCCCTGGAGGGGTTCAAGGCCAGGCTGGATGGGGCTTGGAGCAACCTGGTCTGGTGGGAGGTGTCCCTG
>JAHREE010149609.1:0-12332 GCA_033628505.1 Tringa tobata | reverse complement strand
TTTTTTTTTTTTTCTCACTAGCAAAAGATTAGCTTAGACCATCTGACGGGGTAAGAGAGTGTCTAGGGGAACAAACACAGGCAGTAGCAGCTCTAGGACTTTTTAGTCCATGGGCAATTAAGCAGAAAAAGTTGTAGGAGATACACACGTCTGTGCACACGCATGCACGCATATAATGCAGGAGAGGTCTAAGACAACAACAAAGTAATAAACATGGCCATTCTAGATTACTAATTAGCATGGTAATGGGAATAAGATGAGGACAGTTTCTTCTGCACACCCCTTTTCACGCTCAGTCCAGGTTGCTACGTGCCTGTCTCCACAAGCTCGGAGGTTGCCGGCAAAATTCCCATTGAGGGCTACGGCATAGGAGCACAAGTGATACAATCATAGAATCATAGAATGGTTCGAGTTGGAAGGGACTTTAAAGATCATCAAGTTCTAACCCCCCTGCCCTGGGCAGGGACACCTCCCACCAGACCAGGTTGCTCCAAGCCCCATCCAGCCTGGCCTTGAACCCCTCCAGGGATGGGGCAGCCACAGCTTCTCTGGGCAACCTGGGCCAGGCTCTCACCACCCTCACAGCAAAGAATTTCTTCCTAATATCTCATCTAAATCTCCCCTCTTCCAATTTAAAACTGTTACACCTCGTCCTGTCACTACACTTCCTGACAAAGAGTCCCTCCCCATCTCTCCTGTAGCCCCCTTCAGGTACTGGAAGGCTGTTATAAGGTGTCCCCGGAGCCTTCTCTTCTCCAGGCTGAACAACCCCAGCTCTCTCAGTCTATCTTCATAGGAGAGGTGCTCCAGCCCTCTGATCATCTTCCTGGCCCATCAACTTGAACCCAGTAATGTGAATTTGTTACCTGTTACTACAAGTTTGAAGGAGTTTTTCTGTAGTTACCTTAGTTGCCCAGGACAAGTAGACCTCCCCTAAGTTATGCCACTTCTGTCACTGTTAAGAAAGAACGACAAAGAAAAAATTTAACAAAGTTTATAAATTTCTGCTGGGTTTCTCCCACCACCCCAAGGCAGTTCCTCTCTGATCATAGGTGTTTTTTCCACTGAAGCAGGGATTTTTGCTGTTGCTTGTTGTGGCCGGGGTTTTTCTGACGATCTTGTCCAACCTGGTGTGTTTCTGGGGCCAGGAAGCTGTCACAGTTCTCTCTGTCAGAGGATCTGTGCTTCAGGAAGCCTGAAGTAGGGTGACCTATTTTGGGGTGTATGGACTTGCACTGTGACTCCAGAGATGTGGCTCCTCTGGAGATCTAGCTGCGGCACTGCCTAGCTGTGTGATGTTCACCAGATTATTTCATCTTCCATCCTCTATTTTATGCAGTTAGACTGCAAGCCATTTAGGGCGAGACCTGCCATTTCCTGACCTCGCGCGGAATACCTTGAATGCCCTCAGGAAAAATGATAATCAAGAAGAAAACAACCCAAAGAAGAGAGAATTCTTCCCCGGCCACACAGAAGCTGGGTGGTGAAATTGTAAGAAGTAGTCCTGGATATAGTCAATTCTCTTATAGGGGGTAGCTGGGCTTCCCTTCAGTGTTGATCCCTTTCACCCCTGGGGCTTAGAAATTATTTTTCCCTTCCTGCGAGAGCTATTTGTAACCTCTCCCCCTTCACATGGAAAGCTGATGTGGCTCCAGGCTTGGACCTGTGTCCCTTTCCAGCTGTGCCCAGGCATGACAGGAGATTCTCTCCCCTTTGCTCCAGGCGACAACCTTTCCCATTCTTCTCCTCCAGCATCTGCTGCCTATTTTGATCAAACCGAGCCTGCCTCTTCCTTTTCCTTTAATTGTGTTGAAGAAATGAAAAGCATTTGGCTGGGAAATGTTTCCTCAGAAAGGTAAAAAATATGTTCCATAAGCAATACTGAGTTTTCAGCTTCCTGCACAAGGCAGGACAAGATCCTTTCCTCTTCTCCCATCCGTCCCTTTAGACGTGATCTTAGGGTGAAACACTGCAAATGGCTAACCAAAAATTGGAGTATTCTCTCCCCTAGGGACAGATTTGCAGCAAGAATTAAAGAAAGGATCGTTTTATACAGCACGTGTGTCTGGTGCCATGGGTCATGACTAGGTCTGACAAATTTTCCTCTGCTCCACACTTCACGCCTTCAAATAAATTTTATTTTAAAATTTTCCACAGACAACAGGCTCGTGCTTGGGAAGGCAATTAAAGTTGTCTCTTTTGGACATTTTCAGGTTTCTTCATTGTCATTGAAACTGTGACTACATGAAGATCAAGAAAGGATGTCTTGACGTCTTGTGTTAGTGCCTCCCAAGGTTGTTTTTTTTTTAACTTGTTTGGTTTTGAGATTATTTTTCTGGTGAACTTAGACCATAACATTGCTATTGTGGGCCTGGATGACTAATTAGCCTAGAATTAGAAGATGGAGTTTTTGCCATCAAGGTCATTGGCTTCACTCCAGTCCAGGCTCTACATTGTCCTTATTTACTCCAAGGGACCTCACAGGATGGTTTTCCTTGGTGGGCACCTTGGGAGGTCATCTGAGCTGACATCCCCATGAAGGTACAGCTGTCTTCACAGTTAGATCAGGCCACTCAGGGCTGTGTCCAGCTGGGCTTTCAGTATCTCCAAGGGTGGAGAACTGCAGCCTCCCTGGACACCTCTTCTAGTGTGTGACCACTTTCACAGGGAAGAATATTTTCCCTTACATGCAGCCAAGATGTCACTTTTTGCAAGTTGTCTTCATTGCCTCTTGTCCTCTTCACGCATCACCTGCTCTGGGATCTCAGCTGGCAAACCATGTCAGGAGAAGGATGCGTGATGTGATGATGATTAAAACACATTCCGGGTCTGTTTTCCCAATTTGCAATTTTAAGAGAGTACCAGTGAGCCATGAATATCTGTGACACTATCAGAGAATTGCTCTCTGAAGCCTCTGAGACACTGTAAAAGACCTGTGTTTATCCTCTGCTATTCACCTGAAAGCCAGATCTTACCTCCCCCTGGAAGCGTGGTGTCAGGACAACAACAAATCTGCCCTGTTCCAGTGTTGGCACTAGGCTACTTTATTTTTGACAGTGCTAGAAGGTGGAGAACAGCTGGGTACGAGTAAAATCTGCAGAGAAAATGTACAAGAAGACACTTGCCAGACTTTTCTCTGATCTTTGTGCTCCTGAACATCTTTGACTGAGGAGCTATTCCTCAGTGCTTGGATTAGTGGCCAGAAAATGTCTCCATCGTGTGCTGTCGGTGTGGCCATCCAGGCAACGGCAGCGATACCTGACAGACGGCGGGATCTGCTGGGAAATCAGTTTTCCACGTGAAAGAGGGAGCAAACAGAAGAGCGTGACCAGGCTCACTGACATGGAAACTAGCCGGAGAAGATCAACAAGGAGGAAAGGCTAACCTGCCTGTGAACCCAGAGCTACAGGAGAAGCACCAGAGCAGGATGGCTTAGGATGAGAAGAAGAATGCACCTGCACAGCCAGAACGAGCATTGGGTGGCTTGAGAAAGTCATAGAATCATAGAATCATCTAGGTTGGAAGAGACCCTTGGGATCATCGAGTCCAACCACCTACCCTACTCTACAAAGTCCTCCCCTACACCATATCCCTCAGCACCACATCTAAAAGGCTCTTAAACACATCCAGGGATGGGGACTCAACCACCTCCCTGGGCAGCCTATTCCAATGCCCGAGTCCAGATGGTGGGTGCTGGTGGCTTCAGCTGCTCAAGCTGTTACCTCCATGGTCAGTGCCGTGGTAGCCAGGGCA
Source organism: Tringa tobata (assembly GCA_033628505.1). Taxonomy (NCBI): domain Eukaryota; kingdom Metazoa; phylum Chordata; class Aves; order Charadriiformes; family Scolopacidae; genus Tringa; species Tringa tobata. Next base: position 8,579 of record JAHREE010149609.1, on the reverse strand, counting down.
GGCACAAAGGGAGGAAGAGAATGTTCTCCTGCCCCGGCTGCCAAGCATGCTCCCAGTGGGCAGGCAGAGACCTTGCCACCAAGGACACATCCAAGGCAAAGTCCCAGAGGACTTTTCCAACCCATTGGTGACCCAATGCACTTGCTAGATGTGCTTGGCGAGGTGTGCCCTGCCCAAAACCCTAATGGGGAAAAGAAGCAAAGTTTCTCTCCGGTTTATGAAAGAGTGGAGGTGGAGATCAAGCACGTAGTTCTGTCTGTGCTGCCCCTTGTCTCTCTCTCTCCTCAGAGACAGGGCTTATCAGAGGGAGGTCGCTTGCCTTTCCCAGTTGCACATAACCTTTGGGCTATATTTTGCCTTGAATTCAGCGATGGAAGGTCGGAAGCGCCTCGCTCGCGCAGCCCGCTTCCCCTGATGCCTGTGAGGATTTCCTGCTGGCTGGGCTGGCCTTTCCCTGTTTTGTTTGTTCTATATATACCCGGGTTTTTACGGCGTAGGGTTATTTCAGGCAGAAGGAGACATCTCCCCCGCAGGACGGCGCTTGTGGGTGTCATTTGGGAAGGCTGTTGTGAGTCTTCATCAGGGCTCATAAAGTACTCTAAAGCTGGACGGTACTAAAGATGGATTATCAGTTAGTGCTGCCCCCCAGATTTCCCCTGCCTTCTGCCCCCACAGGCTCTGTATAAACTGTATTTCCATCTGTTTGGCTTTGTGGGACACCTATCAGGTTCCCTTTCCCCTGCCAAGTTACAGCAGCTCCCCACTTAGCCTGTAGCCACATCCTGCCTCCGTAAGCTGGCCAAATAAAAGAGGGTTTTTTTGATTCGTGGTCACTCCCACAAATATTGGAAAGTTTTGCATCAGAACAAACCCTTGCGATTTCCAAGCATTTTTCAGCAAATCCCAAAAAGTCCTTCCACAAATATTGCTTCTCGTACATAGAAATGTTATGACAACATCAATTAAGAATATATCTGACATTTCCCAGATCAGGAAGCTGAGTGATGGCCAACTTGGCTTCTCTCTTTCTTCTACAATTTGCAGGCAGAGGAGAGGGAGGGGAGCAGGGGCCTGGAGATGCTGTTTGCTCATCGTGAGATGTGTCTGGTTGCCGTTAGTTGATAGCTAATTAAGTTAGCTCTCCACTTCTTCCCTTGGAACTGCCCTGGGAGGTGCTGAGAAAGCTCATATGTTCCAGCCATCCAGACAGCCCTGCTAGCAAGAAATTTATCTCCCAGCAAGACTTTTCAAATAAAAAAAGAAATAAAAATTACCATGCAAACTGGAGAAACTCCAGGTTTGCAGTGAGCGGTGGATCAACAAACCATTAAAACCAGAGCACTCTGCTTTGGGAGAGCAGCACCAAAGCCTGGTACTGGAGAGGGGGAAGAAGAAGCAGAGGTCTGTCGGTGCTATGAGTCCATTCTGGTGTTGGAGGACGGACCCAGCCATTTCCCTCTGAGTTAGGAGCTGGTGCAGTGGCACAGCAACCCTTCCAAGAACATCCCGCTGGCTTCCAAACAGGCACAGGGTGCACTGGTGGGTATTATCTCAGTGACACCCATTCCAACACGGACGTGCTCTTCTGAGAGTCACCTTCCCCTACTGCTGTGCTGTGAGGGCTGAGGGTGACACAGACGGCTGCCCCTTTCCCTTTTGTCCCACAAATACGCCTAATTTAAAGCACCTCTCACAGATGTGTTTATTTAAATAATTACAGAATCACAGATTCACATGGGATTGGAAGGGACCTCTGGAGATCATCTAGTCCAACCCCCTGCCAGAGCAGGTCCACCCAGAGCAGGTTGCACAGGAATGTGTCACGCTGGGTTTTGAATGTCTCCAGAGAAGGAGACTCCACCACCTCCCTGGGCAGCCTCTGCCAGGGCTCTGCCACTCTCACAGGAAAGAAGTTCCTCCTCATGTTGAGGTGAAACTTCTCATACTCACGTTTGTGCCCGTTTCCTCTTGTTCTATCCCTGCAAAGAGTCTACGACAGAATCACAGAATGATATGGGGTTGGAAGGGACCTCTGGAGATCATCTAGTCCAAGTCCAGTAACTAAGCCTCCTGACAGAAATTCAAAGACCACAAACCACAACTTTCCCTATTTTTGGATTTGAAGAGGTGGTGGGGGGGGGTGTGTGTGTGTGTGTGTGTCACTCCTCGCTTCCTTCCAAAGAACCTTGCCTCCTGATGCCACTTGGAGAGCAAACAGCAACAGCCATGTGACTGAAGAAACACGCTGAGGGATAACGAGGGATGTGGGTCATCCCTGAGGTTATCAGCTACTGTGGCCACCGCAGCCTCCTCCCCATCCCCTGCCCGTCTCATCCCGTCTCTCCGTGCCCCGGATTGTGTCGATGTTGAGGCGTATATCTAGCAGCAGATGTTTTTGGCCATAAAACCAATAGCTCTTTGGGTGTTATTTGGCATTAAAGAGCGGGTGGCAGCAGCAGCCTGCCCGGAAAGCCTGGCTCCACGCTCTGCCCCTGCAGCATCCTGGCAGAGAGCGGGCAGGGACCATCCCAAGCACGAGGACCCCCCCAATGCCCCCAAAGAGCATCAGCCTGTACCTCTTCCCTGCCGCCGTTTCGGATTATGGGCCCTGCTTCTCTTTTGCCTCCCATCGCTGCAGGTGCTCCGAACAGACCTGGGCGCTTGCTGCGGTCTCCGGGACTTCCCTGTATCTCTTCCAGCTGGATTATTTTTGCCCCGTGGGTCCCTGCTTGAGAGTGTTTTTGAGCTGTGCCCTAACAAGCCACTGAACAGCGGGCACCCGCTCTCTTTGGGGCTGCCTCGGGAAGGCATTTCCCAGCCCTGTGGGCAGGGTGACCAGGGCAGGGGGGTCCCCAGATGCCTCACCCTGCTCTGGGCACACAGCCGCTTCTGGCCAAGGTCTCCCTCAGGCAAATGGCCCAGCCTTGGCTGCCCTCTCCACCCCTGTCACTCCTCAGATTTATTTTACCCCTCCCTGAAGGGCTAAAGGGTGGTGTTTAGCTGCTTCCTTCCTTCTTCCCAAACATGTGTCATCTGGGGCCTTGGCATCTAGCTGTGCTTGGCTGGCCCCATAGAAGCAAGATGATGGTCTTGTTCAGCTTCCGAAGCATCGTGCCAGTGATGAGCCTGCTCTGTCCTCTTGATTCATCTACGGCAGCCACAGCTTATGCACTGCCGTTCTCCTACGTTTGCAGTGCGGGCTCCTTTGAGACAGCTAGAGATGTCCTCCAGGTCCTTTCCCACCCAAGTTTCTGCCCCACAAGCCAGTACTTCCCACAGGGTCTGCACCTCCAAGGGTGTTGGTGCTGGAACCCCAAGCCTTCCTGCCTCCCGCTGTCATAAATCCATCTCCCCAAGCTGGGGGCTGTGCCTGTTCATTCGGGAGCGGGCTGGTGAGAAAAGACGCTGGTGACCAAAGTCGGGTTTTCCGTTGTCAGCCTACATGGAAAATATTTAAAATAGAAAGAAAGAAAACCCCAAATCGCAAACCAGACTGGGAGGAAACAACGTGGCCATCAGGTGGGTTGTTGTTATTTTTTTTTTTTTAGAAATCGAAATCTGCACAAATTTGAGAAGGCTGTGTTCTAATACATAGATATTTTTTTTTTTCAGTCTAAACTGGCTACATTAGCTGACAAGCCCTTGTGTGTGACTTCTTATACTTTCCTGCTTTTCCTTTTTTGCTGGACAATGCCACTTCCAAAGGCTGATGCCACGTGTCAGCCACGGGGAGAAAAAAGGATATAATTATTTTGTTTTCAGTAGGTTTGCACTTCTTATGTACTTGGTACCTCCCAGTTTCTTCCATGTTTTAGGGAAAAAATATTTTGTTTAAACTTCAACATTAGGAAAAAATCTAAGTTACGCGGTAGAAGAGGTTGTCTCTTCACTGGGTTTAAAAGCAGAGGGTGGTTCTGTAATGTGTAAGCAAAAGCCTCAGCCTTTCTTAATCACCTTTACCAGTCTTGTGGTTAGAGTTTCCAAAAATTAGCATTAAAAAAAATGGAAATATCTGGCAGGGAATGTGCATGCAGGATCGGGGGTCAGAGGAGCAGTTTTCCCCAGGGGATTCCCTGCTCCATCTCACCTATGTGAGAGCAGAAAGCTCTCACAAGATGTTTCTCCCTGCCTTGGGGCTGGCTCGGCTGCTGCCCCATGGCTGCACGTGGCTGAGATGTCCCCAAGCCTTGGTTCTTGGCGTTTGCCTCCCAGGCCCTCCAAAACTCAGGCTTCAGCCCCTGCTCCTGCGCAGCGCCTGCCTCTCGGTGGAAGCAAAGAAGGCCCGTGGGGTGGGATTTTCCCCCAGTGCTGAGCTTGCATGGCCATGTCTTCTCACTTGCTGCCCTTTGGAGAGGCCACCCCAAAGCAGCTTCTCCAGAGAGAACCTCTGCCCATCACAAATATACTCAACTTCACTCGCAAGACGGGGCTGGGGAGGGGGTGGTTGTGGTCACCAGGGGCTGGTTCCACAGCAGAGCTGCAGGCTGGGCTGGACACAGCTCCTCCTCACCAGCTGAGCCACTCTTCCCACCACCTGAGGAGGACCTTCCCGAGGTTCTGCCTACGCGCCGCTGCCCCAGGTTTGGCTGTCACCTCTTCAGAGAGTGGAGCCCTCCTCCGGGATGCCGTGTGGTGGCTGCACCAGCCCCAGCCACGCCTGGAGCTCTGAGGGGAGCTAATTACGCTCTTATTTATTTAGATAAATGCAAAGTAGGCTTGCAGCTGGTGACTGGCTTTTTCTCTCTGCAGGGCATAGCAAGCTGCTGCCGACTGCACAGGCAGTGTCTCTCGCCCCTGATTTAAGGGAAGGCCTGAAGGGATAAATGTATTTTCTTTACTCTTCCCCCAAGAACATTGTGCCAAGTAGACTGTGATTTGGCCTTGATTTTCCACGGGACGTTTGTGCACGGGACCTGGATGCACCTACCAATAAACAGAGCTCGCTCATCACCAGTTTGACATCAGGACTTTGCTTACCAATTCCCTCACGATTAGGAATTTTGACCTATTACTGGTAGAAAGCGCTGCGTAGGTAGGCGGTGGTGTTTTGACAAATTGTTTGTCTAATCAGATCCAAATGATGCTGTGGCAACTGCGGCAGAGATCCCGGTCGTGGGTTCAGACCTGAAATGTTAAAGCCTTTCGTGCTCGTGGTTCTGCACACAGAATAGATGTCTGTGCCCCGAGCCATGGAAAGGGACAGGGCTTTGACTCATCGTGTCAGCACAAAAGCCCCCGGGAAGCACCATTTGGCCTGGCCTGCTCCCCACCTGCATCTTTCTGGCCTAACCACTGATGCTGTCCACTCAGTCTAAGTCCAAAGTACCTCTGTGCTTCCTTCCACCAAGGGGCCACGCGTGCTACCGGCTGCCAAACAGCAAAACGACCACGTGAGCCTTTAAAGCAGCCCAGGCACGACGGGGTGGAGGAGAGGTAGGGTGGCAGAGTCCTCTGATGTAACAGAGACTTCCCAGGCACCTCTGTCTCCAGCAACGGTGTCTTGGGGTAGGTGAGAATCCAAAAGGAACTGGAGGAGGAAAGCAAACAGGTGAGTCAGTGGGCACATGGGCCCTTGAACACGAAGACAGTAAAAGCACAGTGCACCTAGAGATGTCTCCCTCACCTTGCTCTCTCAGTCCGTGTCCATAACACATTAGGGCAGCTTTGCTGGGGAGCGTTTTTCTTCTATATCATTAACAATGGGCTGTGGACCACTTGCTTCAGATGTCCTCTGGGTTCCTAGGAGAGGACCGATAATCACAGGAGCAAAAAGGCAACTATTTCTGGTAGGATGCTCTCAAACAAATTGTAGTTTGACAGGGAAGCCCTCAGGAATGAGTTGGGGAGGAACCACAAATAGCTATGACTTACCACGAAAATTCAAGGACCTGGTATGCATTTTGTGCATTGTAGGATCATGTCCTAGTGCAGTGGTGTGACACAACATGTCTTGACCAGCCTGGTTAGCTTAGTTTCAAGATGTCATCCATCTGTTACTGAAACAGAGAGTTTCTTCTACATTACAGCTTGACATCATTTTGATATTGGGGAAAAAAGGTTACTCTGTGGCTCTCAAAAGGGTTCTGAATCAGGTAGCTTGGTCCATCCTTCTCCTTCTTGCCTCTTCTGCTTCTGGATCCTCAGATGTAGGTAAATGTTTCCTTGACAAGTGTCTTCAGTGGAGATATTCAGACTCTGACCTTGGGATGTGATCTAGGAGAGAATGAACAAATGAAGGTATGTCGGAGAGCAGGATGTGCGATGCACCAGGTTGACAGGGCATGAATTGTGGCTTCAGGATTCCTGTGGGCTAAATTTCCCAGATGAGGTTATGAATATGAATGAGTCAATCCCTGAAGTCCTTCATGGAAAAAGATGAAGGTGACCTTGCTGGCAGGAAGGACAAAGTGTACCCACTACCATTCTGGAGCTTGATCCTCTGGTGCTCCCAGTTCTGTTTGAAGCACATCAGAATACTGAAAACTTGGCAAGAGCATTCCCACATGGCATTTCCCAGAATCGTTTTTAGACTCAGAAGAAGTGAAATAAAGATGATACGATCTGCACTGCCGAGGATCAAAGTCTAACGATGTTCCAACAAACTTCTCTAATTTTCATATTTCTGTAGTATCAGAATTGCTTTTCTAAACCAAACTTCTGAACATGCACAGTGCAACCTGCCATCTGATGGGCGAAAAGGGAGGAAGTAAAGGCATATTACATTTTACTTCTGTTTGTAATTAACATGACATTTTATGGTGAGTGAAACTAATTTTCTCCAAATATATTATATACGGGAAACATAGCTGACAATTTAACGGGGTAGGAAAATAAAACTGGTGCATTAGAGGCAGGCTGGAGAGGTTTTGATTAACTGGTGTCCTTATCCAGTACGGCAGCAGCCAGGACTTGTAACTCCATAAACCACTACCCTGTTCTTGTGGGCAGATGCTCCCTTCTAAGATGGTTTAGAGACAGAATTTACATCTGCCTGAAGACAGCATCTCGCAACCCAACAGAGATGATACGTGCCATGGATTTGCAGCTAAAGTATGCTACCTGAGGCTGTATTTTTACCCTTTCCTGCCTGTTTCACAAAGAGCTTACAAGTATTCATTAATTAAACGACTTTCCCTCTACATAGGTGCAGCTTGCTCCCACTCTAATGCGTTGTGTACACCGATGTGGTGAATGGTGGTGAATGCCCTGAAATGTGGGACTCTGAGTGTCCCACATATGATTCCTTCCACTGCAATAGGCGACAGCCACAAGTTGTTTTAAGACCCGTCAGCTACACTAGATTTAGCATTTTTATTTATTTTTTTTTTAACTAAGATTTGTCGTGGAAGAACAAATCGTGTCATTCACAGGAATGATCCCTCCCACGAGGAAGCACTTTGAACAAAGGAGGTACAAGCGCTATAATTATACAAGCCGCAAACAATCAAATCACATCACATCTTCAGCTAAAACAATTAGGGCTAAATGACAAAGAGTTAGGTACAGGTGCATGTCCCTCAGCAACTACTGCGCATAACTTTTCCAAAGCTGGTTGAGGTGTTCGCTTCCTACCTCACACACCGTGCACCAAAAAGGTGTGATTTTTGACCCCAGAACTATCCCTAAATTAACCTCTACAAGGACAGTCCAGGGTCAGGACTAACACACTCATCACACTGAGATTTACCCGTTTTTCTTCCGTGGATTTTGCTGCCTGCTGGGAACTTGGAGAGGACACAGCAGTGCTGTGATTTGGACCCACTTATATCATTTCAATTAAATTACGATTTCAGACTAGAGTAGGTGTGCGGATGCATGCCACCTCTTCATCCCGACTCTCTATTTCAGAGTCATCTCCAACTCTAGCATGGTCTTTTTTAGGGACTTTCTATTCCTAACAGCCTTGAGTGTGTGTCACCATGTCTCTATCAGGCATTGGGATGTCCATTGTCTTCACGTATATGGTTTGGTTTTTTTTTCCCAAGGAGACTGATAAATTGTAAGAAGTAAGGAACAGAGGCTCCTGCCCATTTAGAGATACTAAATGGATGCTACCCATCTGTTAGGCAGGAAGAAGCAGCTTTCATGGGCTATTTACAGCCTATGAGGAGGTAAGATTTGCTGAGCTCTACCCACCCGGGACAGGTATTTTTACCTGAAAATGGCAGAAGTGTGTCAGGCAGAGCACCATTAGCAGAGCAGAAGGCCTAAGTGGCTCAGTTATCAGGACCAGGGGTTGGATGAAGTCCCCAGGGCAAGAACATACTGAGCAGAAAGCGCTCTGGAAGATGTTTAGGTGATATTTCATGCTGCACAACCAGCACTTTAGGGGAGTGCAAGTAAGCGGAAAAAGCTTGGCGCGGGAACAGGACTCTGCTTTGGGAAACTATTGGAAGGAAAGACTTAACTGTGAAGCTTTTTGAATTGGAGTAACTAGCCACATAGCTGGGGAACGGAAGCACCTTGCGGGGAGACCAGGGTCATTGGAGTCTGTCACGGGCTGCTCTCCCGTGAAGCAGAGAGACCGCATTTCGAGGGATAAACCCTGTGGGAAGGTGGTCAGAAAGCATCTCTAGGTG
>JAHREE010149607.1:0-11703 GCA_033628505.1 Tringa tobata | reverse complement strand
GGATAACAATGTGCCATCACCACCAAGTTGTTCACCTGGCCATTGAGCTCTGTTGAGCTTTATCTGCCCCTCGGGGTGCCCAAGGAAACCTGCCCACCCCACTGTCCCCTGGTTCAGTGGTGCTGTGGTAGATGGTGGATTTCAGAGGGCACATCTGGCTCCAGATTCGGCGAGGTCCAAAAGAGTATTTCACCTTTCTGTAGCACATTCCAGATGAAGGCTACAAGGAACAGGGCCAACACTAACCACATCATAAGAGCCCTGCTCAGAAGAGATACCCATATCATGCCTTGTCAAGTCCCTTCCTTGTCAAGTCCCTGGCAGAGTCCCTCAGAGATGTGCAGGGTCTTTCTGTCAGGATCCAAGTGTCTCCCAGTTTTTAACCGTTGCCTGGCACAGCAGTGACGGGGACAGACCTCCCAGCCCTGGTGCAGAGATGGGGCAGTGGAGCAGACCTGGGGAGGGCAGCTGGGAGATGCTTCACAGCCAGAACCTGAGCCAGGTCCACCACACCCAGCGTCCTGGCCCCCGTGCATTCTTCCTCTTTGATTTGCTCATGAAAACAACCCAGTTCCAACTCCAAGCCTCAGGCAATCCCTTGCAGGTTTAGGATATTACAAGCGTAGCTGCAAATCTTCCAAGAAGTTTTTAAAGTCACTGCTTTCCCTGTGGAGTCAGCACAGCAAAAGCCATGTCTAGGTGAGGCGCTTCATCCCTTTTTTGAATTTTTTCATCTTGTCAAAGACTTGGGGGCAGCTGCAGCTAAAATCATCCTGCATTTTTCTTGTGATTGCTTTGCCTGATATCATGGTGAGTATTTGTATGAAGTCGGTGCATGATAGATGGTTAGATTTATGCTGTGTGTTGTGATCTGGGGGTATAAATGTATTTAAGTGACTTACTCAGCTTAAACACCAGCACTGTCCGCTGCTCCCTCGTCAGCATTACATGCAGAGAGAGATAAAATAGCAGTGGTAATTGTGCTGATGGAGTGTCATTGGCAAGTAATATGAGCACAAAGACCATTTCTAGAGACAGATGGAGTATAACTCCTCTGTAATTTCTCCTGAATTATTTTTAGAGTGGGATAGACTGAAAACCCCTTGAGGACAAGGGCAGGATGGAAAGTGTGAAGGGCTGGGAGCCTGAGCAAACATTAGGACTTCCTGAGAGTTTGACGCTTATTAAACAAACAAAGGCAGGGAGAGAAGAAACCTAAAAATGAAAGATGTGATGATCCTAGAAACATGAGTGTTTTCCAGGGAAACTCCTCCCAGAACTAGAGGAGAGTTTAGCAAGAGCTGTAGCAATAAATGCAGCCAGCTGGATCACAGGGTTGTAACCACAGCTCAGAGCTGGGGCGGCACATAAATCACTGTGGTGCGTTTACAGCCCTCTTATGCCATCTCCCTCCTTTAAACTGAATTTACTGTGTGGTTCTGCTGCCAAAGCCCCTTTACCCCCAGCTTCCTGGGATTCCCTGCTCCGCTTGCAGAGTTCAGAGGTGGCAGAATCTGCCTGTCCTCCAAAAGGACTTCAACCCAGTGCTCACCTTGCCTCCAGGCTGGTGTGTCTGCCAGAGGGTTTTGACAGCCTCCTGCTGTGCAGGAGCAACAGTGGAGAATAAACAACCCCACCCCAGATCTAAACGGTGTCAATTGGGGAAATTAAAATACTGAATGAGAGAGACTGGTGAGGTCAGTCTTTCTGGCACAGAGAGTGACCATGAGGGAGCAAACTTGTTTCCTCTGTGATACGTGGTGGCTTTTGACAACAGGATGGTGTTTTGGCTTGCTTGGTGAGCAGGGGATAGAGAGAGAATAATGATGAGCAGGAAGAATTTGGGATGCAAAGCCAGGGACTCCTGGGAGACCCAGAGGGAACACTTGCATAATCTTAATATCTTCCTTTGGCCCAAATCCCCAAAGTCTTCTTCCTGGGAACGTAACAAACTCTTCCTCTGAGCGCTGTTGTAACAACATCCTCCTCTTCCCTCCCCGTATTTTCTTGTAATAGCTCTTATGGGACTGTTATTAAAGGTTTGGTGCAAGCTGCCCGTCCCTGAGGAATTGGTTAAGAGTGTTTCCTGTACAAAACTGGGTTCCTCTTTTATAATGCAGTGTATGAATGTAATAATTGTATCCTGCACAGGCAAATTAATCAGCAAACTTTGTTGGGGGAGAAGAAGAAGGAGAAAAGAGGTGGGCATCAAGTCTAGTGCGAAGAGTGGAGCATCTTTCTTTTGTGCTGGGGCTGCCAAAGCCTTATCCCGTTTGTGATGTACTGGCCAAATGTACAGCCAAGAGGTAGTGTCACTCACAATGACCTTGTATTCTCAAGGATTTAAAATGATGCTCAGGAGAGCATGGACTAAAGAGAATGAACAAAGGGTCATGGGCAGTGACCGAGCCACCAGGACAGACTTTCCCTGGCCACAAGAAAGTCTGAAGTGTTCAGATGAGCTGCAAGGACTCTGCTTTTTGAGTTGGATGAGAAGAGGAACATTGCCCTTCTCTCTGAGAATGCCAGGTTTTGCTGAGGGCTCTGACTTGCAGGATTGCAGTGGGAATTAGGTACCTCCATCTCGTATGGCCCTTTGTCAGTGTTTCCTGGTTCACTTATTGTGCCAGGAGGGCTCTGGTCCAGCAGAAGAGCTGTGCGGGTGGTTGGACTTTGAGTTTTGGAGCATCCAGCTGGATCTGCTCTGTCGTCTTGGGGCATTGGTACAAGGGGATTTGCTGCTTTGGCATCTGAGGATTTCAAGGCACCTAGGGCCACCACATGCTCTCAGATGAGAAATGACTGTGCTGTTACCACTGGCAGGACTCCTCTTCTCTGGCTGCTCGGGCAGGAACACAGCACACACTTTCTCTGAATGTCACTTTTCCTAATTTAACCAAAAGTGGTGTTAAGAACACAAGGAAAATGGCACAGCTGTGTCAGTGTGCTGCTCTTCAGCTCTGCTGCATGTTCAGGATGGGAAAGCTGCTCTGACTTACAGAGCTGAAGGTGTATTTTTCTCCCTTCTTCCTAATTTTATTTTATTTTGTTACATTTTTTGCAATTATCCCCTCTGGGGCTATAATTTTTGTTTAATATCTAATGTATTTTTAAAGGCAAAGTCATTACTGTTTTGGAGCTATGGGTAGGTTTTATTTTTATTATTTTTTTTTTTAATACAGCAGCCATAAGCAATTTTAAAGCACTGCTTTACTATTTGAAACGATCTTCCCTTATGATCTGATGTTGATACTGCAGCCTGATTTATTTTGTAGGACTGCAGCAAATGGCATAAATGCTTAACAGATAATTGTGTCGGTGATGGACGTATGGGTAGCGTACGCACAGCACATACTTAAAAGACAGGGTGGCAAGGCTGGTGTTGCTCAGCTGCTGAGATTTCCCAGTGTGTGTGAGGTATAGTGGTAACTGCATCAGCCTGGAAGGTTTGTGGTCTTCCAGCCTTCATTTGGGTGCCTGGCCCAGAGTCAGCCTGGCACCAGGTTTAAAGCAGATGGGCAAAGTATTTGGATCCCGTCTCGGTACTTCTCCAGCACATAACTGGAATTTGACCTGGGGAGGGCAGTCTTTATCTAGACACTAAAACCAATGAGGACAACCTAACAGGTAGTAGGAAGGCTTGCTGAAGCTCAGCTAAAGTGTTCAGAAACCAAATCCTGAAGTCCAAGAGGAAGCAGCAGGTCTGGTTAGACAACAGGGGTTTTGCTCAGCAGCCGTTTGATCTAACTCATCCCCATGTGCATGTGTGTGGTGTCTTCTGCCTGATAACCATCTCCACAGCCTCCTCCAAGGCTTCTGTGCCCCCTTCCAGCCCTGGCACCTGTGTCAGGTGGGTCCTGGCCAGGCAACAGCTTGAGGCTCTGTCATTTGGTCCATACTGAAGTTCTTTCTTGTGAGGTTTCTGGCAGCCTTTCTTAATATGAGATTTTATTTTTTCTTCTCTCCCGGTGGATGAAATGCAGATGAAGTGATGGATGTGCTGGTGATGTGTTTGTTTGAAGCTTGGATCAAACATCTTTTCTCTGGAAACCTCAGGTGCAGGCATCTCTCTGGCTCAGCTCTCGCCTCCCAAGCTCACTGGCTTGGAGTGGGGCAAACTGCAGCGAGGTAAATGAAAAAAGTTTGGGTGACTGTGAGGTGAATGAGAAAAGTTTGGGTGACTGCACCTGAGCTCAGCATCTCCCAGTCTCAGCTGCCTGCTGCTCCGGCATCCCAAGAGAGCCCGGGTGCAGTGAAAGGGGCTGACCTCTTCAAAGAGCTGCGTTCCTGCAGCTTTGCTGGCCCTCCCCTAACCCAGATTTGTCTCCCTGGGCTGGACATCCAGCTGCCACACTGAATATCCTCCTGGCTTCGTCTGCTACAGCCCTGTCTCCTCCAGCTTCTGTGGTGTGATGAATTTAGCAGAGAATAAATGCCCTCAGCCCTAAGCATCCCCCGAATGGAAGATCTGTGCAAGGAATTGGATGTGTCTCCTGCTGCTGACACAACCCTGCACAAAATCTGTCTTATAGCCAGAGGGCACCTTTAAAAGCTATTTATGTATGTATTCAGGACTTTTCCATTGGAAATAGAGAATTTACATAGGGTAGTAACAGACACATTCCTGTCTTTGTAGAGGGTTTTCTTTTTTTTTAATGCTTCAGACTCTTACGCTATAATAAGGGGCAGGACTATTGAAACAGAAGGACAAATTCCTGGCTGCCTCCCTGTGAGGTACTTCAGGTTCAGCACAAACTGTGTAATTAAAGGGACATGTCACAGAGCTGCTTTATTTTCCTGACTCCCAATGGGGTGAGACAGCGAATACCTCGCCAACCATGGGGGCTGTGGCAGTCTAACACGACGTATCTAGGGCTGATTAATCCAGAGGAATAGCCTGTCTGCTTAGCTAGCTCAGGTTCCAGTTGCTGTGTTGGTTTGTCTGGGGTGTGCAAAATCTAGTGTAAGGGGACTGCAGGCAGGGCAGGATGCTCTGCTGACTTGTGCTGGTGTAAACTCTAGAGCAGGATGATGCTGGCCGAAGAGCAGGGAAGATGGGTGTTGCAGTGCAAGGGGTGGGCAATGTGCCCGATGTCCTGTCTGAGTCACACCACGGCCAAGCCCAGGAGCTGGGACAAATGGTGGGGAGCCGGGGGGAGCTTTTCTCTATCCTGCATCAAACTGTGGGAAGGTGTGTCAGCGCATCACTGACCAGCTCTTCCAAATGCCTGATTTAGCTCATGGGACTTTTTTAACCCCTATCAGACTGAAGAAAACTCTCTAGCTCTCCCTTCTGTCTTTTTTTTTTATCTTTTTTTTTTTTTTTTTTTTTTTCCCCCCTCTTTCCCCTGCCTCGGTCCAGCTGGACCGTCCTTTCTCATGTCACGGCCTGTGCATCTACCTGAAAGCAGCATTCGGGCAGAGGTGACAGACAGCACTTTCTAAGCAAGGCACCCTGGGCCCAGGCAGGTCATGAGATTTATCCTGAAGCTGCTGTGTGAATGCTGGGTGCCTGGGTCACTGGAGCCCTGGCACGACCCCTCTTTGCCTGATATGGCAGAAAAGCTGCCATGCAGGAGATGCTCAGCTCCTCTCTGGGGCTTCTACAGAGGTGGGTTGTCCAGGAGAGCTGCTCATGGAGGGTTGCTGAAGCATCCCAAGCCCTGAGGCTGCAGCAGGATTGAGAGGTGGACAGGCACAACCCGTGTTGTCCCCAGATGCTCCAGTTATTTTTCCCTCCGGTGACACCATGCACAAGCAGAGCGGACTGATGCCGCAGCAGATCTGCCTGTCTCCAGGCTCAAGGCAGGTGCTGATCCCGCTGCTCCAGCAGGACTGGAGCCCGCGGTGCTGCTTTTGATGTTAAAGATGTGACAGGACTCATCACGGGGAGCCCGGGTGCTGCAAGCATGGCAGGCGAGGAACGGCTGAGGAAGGCTGCGTGCTGGGAAAGAAAATAGCTGCTCTCTGTGCAGCAGCTGCTTTTCCCTTCGCTGTCTGGCTCAGGAGCTGCTCCCCGTTGCCATGTAGTGCAGTGGATGTGCTCTGAGATCCCTCACACTGAGGTCAGCCCTAAGTGCGTGGAGGGGTGAGCCCTTCTGGGTCTGTCTGGGGCGAGAGCAAACTCCAAGGGGGCTCTTCTTCTAACTTTATTCTCTTCCGTGCCTTGTAGGGGAGCTGTTGGCTGATTAAGACTGAGCTGCTAAAGCAGATGATTTCATAACTTCTACAGGACCTTGCTCTTTACTTATTTCCTCCACCCGAAATGTCTGTCTGGGGAGAGGCTATTCAGCTGTTTGAGCCACTGTTTTGATCTGTTCTGCCAAAGCTGCTGCTGATAATTGTTGTTTCTGTGATAAAAGTGCAGAGAGAAAGCAGAACCACTGCTCTGCTTCCCTCTGCAACCGACTGAAGGAAGCAAAATGCCTCCATCTAATTGCTAGAGATGAGTTTAGTCTGAGTGCTCATGGCTTCTAAGTTCTTCTTCTAAGAACTTCTAAGTACTTCTGCATGGTCCCCCAAATGTCTGGTGCACTCACAGAGACCTGGGAACCTTTAAGTGAAACAGGAGCCAGAGAAAATGGAGCGTGAATCAGAGCAACCTGCAAATGTGGGCAAAGTCTGGGGAGGAGGCTCTGCCTCCTGTGCTGGGCTATGAAGGACGAGGCTGCTTTCTCCAAGCAGACTGACTGTGTTGCTTTGTTACTGGCTTAGCTGGAAGAGCCCACAGAAAGCATTTGGGTGCAGACGGGGCCTGATTGTGCTGTTTTTCTCCCCAGCCCACCTAATCTTCTCCATTGATGTTTCTGCAGCTTTACCCTTCTCTTTTAAAATTAAGGCTATTGTTTTTCCCTGTTGAGGAGCTGCCACTGAAGAATGCAATCTTGGAGGCATATAAACTTTTCTCCAGCACTTTCTAACTTAAAAATACAGACAGTCTTTATGAATGAAAAAGAAGTTTCATAGAAACATTGAATGCTATTACAGCTGGGAGTTTTCTAACTAAATGCTCTTTAGCAGAATATGCCGACTTGTTGAAACTGAAACTCTTCAAATATATATATATGCTTATTTTAACAAAACTTGCAATGGCAAAGTGCTCTCTGTTCTGTGACAAAATTTCTGGCTAGAAATGGAGGAGGAGGAGCTGGGGCATCTAATAATGCCCTGGTGCTGGGGTGTTTGCTTTGGATGGGGGATGCTTCAGCCAGACCAACCATTGTAACTCCAGGTGCCTGGAAGAACTGGTGTGGTGGTGGGAGAGGAATCTCCCCTTTGGCTGTCATTGAGCCTCAGTCTTGTCTCATGACTTGTCTCATCTGCACAGTGTCTGTCCTAACATAATGCTGAACCAGGATACGTCAGACCCTGGAGTCCCCGTCGGTCTTGTGGGGGGGAGCACTCAGTGGGTCATGTGCAGCTGCATTGCAATGTGCCAGTTTCTATACAACAAAGATGCTTTTTAAGGCCAAACTAGATTTCCTCGTGGAGGAGGGATGAAAAGGAGGCAGGGGGCAGCTGCAGAGAGAATGCCACCGGAAAGGCTATTCTTTGATTCGAGGTCAAAAGCAGATTTCTGTGTGTTTCGTCTATAAGCCCTGTTAAGTGCAGCTCTAGGCAGTCTGAAGCTCTGTGACAGGCACTAATTTTGAGAGATTGTTCTTTGCTGGTGGACAATTACACACCAATCACAGCAGGAATCTGAGCGTGGCTAATCTAAACGGCCTGGCATTTGGCTATTCAGGAAGTAATGTTTTTTGATTTGTTAATGTTATAGAGCATTTACCCCGTACAATAAAAGTTCAAATGTTCTCCCCACGTTCCATTATTTCTCAAGGTTTACTTAGTAAAAGCAGGAGTGAAATACATGGGCACCAATGTTGTTTACAATTAGCAGAAAACTGCAGTTTTACTGTAGGTAACCACTCCTGTGCACGCTACCCATCGCACCTGGAAAGAGAGAGGTTCCTCTGTGATGCCTGTTCCTGGTGGGTCTCAAACAGGTAAACCCTGCTGAGTTCTGCAGACCAACAGGACCTGCTGATGACTGGCAGCCCAAGGGACCTGCATCTCAAACAAGCTCATTGTGAACACGGTGTCCTTGGGACTGTGCATTTGTCATCGTCAGATGGAAGCTGTAGGGTAGGCGGCAGAAAGAGAAATTAATATGTACTGAGGCATATTTTTTTTTCCTGGTAATGTGCTGTAGGAATGAGAGGTTGTGGGCAAAGGTCTAACTGAGCTGTTTGGTGTCTGTCTGTCACAGCTGAGAGTGGTTTTGACATTCAGAGGTTGCTCTGCATGTGGATAGTGCTGCTTCTCTCACTGAGCAGCCAGTGCCATCCACCACAAGTGCAAGACCTCAACCAACTTAGTGTCACTGCTTGGTGTTGTGAGTTCAGCTACAAGGAGATTGGTATTTGGGAGGTGTTTGGGTAGTTGCCTGGGAATCAGCTTGTCTTCTCTCCCTCTCTCCAAGGAATTAGTGCTTGGATCAAATGTCTCAGAGTTTGGTTTGCGTTGTTCCTGGCCCTGCTGAAGGCAGTGATGACACTCAGAGGTGTCCCACTGCAGAATTGGCCCTGGATCCTCTGATGGCAAGTGTAGGAGAAATGTTGGAGGTGTCTAAGGGTGGGCGATGTTATGCTATACAACATGGTGCCTTGTTCCTGCTGTTGCTGCATCCCAGCACTGGATGGACTGGGATCCTGCATCACCACGCGTGACTAAGTGGGCTAGTCAGTAAATCCTTGGGTAGTGTAAAACAGCTGACTTCAAGAGAGTTGCACTTCCTTGCACCAAAGAATCCAGCCACAAGCATCCAAATTCAGTTGGGAGCAGCTTGTTAGTAGCACCTAGATACTACAGTAATTGGTGAGCTATAAATACTGAAGGCAGACATAATATTAAACAGGCTGTGTCATCAATTAGCTAATGACAGAAGCATAGAAACGTTGGATAAAAATAACCTGTAATAGCACAATTCTTTTTTCTTACTCTCTTCCTACTCCCCCTCACCCAGAAATGAGCAGCTCTGGGACACCTCATTCTTTACTATTAATAATTTAGGAGCTGTAACGTTCTGTGATGAGCAGTGTCTGATCTGCAAAACATTCACTTTTTCGGATTCCTTTTCACTTCCAATCATTTGCAAGAAGAAAAGCTGGTAAAAACAAGAGGATTTGATACACAGGATTCTTTCAAGTAATGAGGTGGAGCATGTGGTGCAGCTTCTACATGGAGTTTGTTTAGTTCAGTGACATTATTGTGATGGCAGCAGCAGCCCATCATGCCTCAGTGTGGCACAACAAAGAGTGCACACAGTATCACGGAATGATGTAGGGTTGGAAGGGACCTCTGGAGATCATCTAGTCCAACCTCCTGCCAAAGCAGGTCCACCCACAGGAATGTATCCAAGTGGGGTTTGAATGTCTCCAAAGGAGACTCCACCACCTCTCTGGGCAGCCTCTTCCAGGGCTCTGTCACCCTCACAGGAAAGAAGTTCCTCCTCAGGTTTAGGATGGAACTTCTTATGTTCAAGTTTGTGCCTGCTACCTCTTGTCCTGTCCCTGGGCACCACTGAGAAAAGACTGTCCCCATCCTCCTGACACCCACCCTTGAAGTANGTTCAAGTTTGTGCCTGCTACCTCTTGTCCTGTCCCTGGGCACCACTGAGAAAAGACTGTCCCCATCCTCCTGACACCCACCCTTGAAGTATTTATAGGTGTTGATCAGATCCCCCTCAGTCTTCTCTTCTCCAGACTAAAAAGCCCTCCTAAGAGAGATGCTCCAGGCCCCTCATCATCCTTGTAGCCCTCTGCTGTGCCCTCTCCAGCAATTCCCTGTCCTTCTTGTACTGGGGAGCCCAGAACTGGACACAGTACTCTAGATGAGGCCTCCCCAGGGCAGAGTAGAGGGGCAGGATGACCTCCCTTGATGGGCACATGATGCAGAGGGGGCTCCTAGAAAAGTGACTTAGGGTTAGGTTAATTCCTGGGCTTGGATGTGCAGCTGTAGGTGAAACCCCACAAATGCAGCTTGGATCAATAGAAGCCTGGGCTAACCCTGCTGGAGACAAGGCAGTGTCAGAGTCTGGCTTGTGCTTTCACTGCATGCCACCCAGCAGAGCCCCCATCCACCGCTCGGTGCTACGAGTGGGCAAATGCTGTTAAGGGTGGAGAAATCTGGCTCCCTGCAGAGCACTGACAGTAGCCCCTGTGTTTATCCTTGCTCATGCCCCCAGGAAGAGGACACGTCTGCTGTCAGCCTTGAGCAGCTCCATAGAAATGCAGAGGGGTTGAGAGGACAGACCTGCCCATGGCTGAGAAGCAGAGCCCCTTTTCCTCTGGATGTGCCTGTTGTAGCAGAGCAGAGGCTTTGCAGGGCACAGATACCCACGGTCATAACTGCACGGCTCTGGTAAGGGCAGAGAGCACATTCCTTCATCAGTCGTGTTCAAAACTGATTGCCAACCTTAAAAGGTTGTGGAGGAGGTGGATATAAGGAAAGGGGTGTGTGTGTGTGTGCAGGCAGCCTGACCCACAGACGGTGTGAGCACGCAAACCCTGTTCCTGGAGCTTATCAGCCTGAGAAAACCCCTTGGCAGGTTTCCAGAAACAATGGAAAGGCAGAGAGCTCTCCTGGGTACACGTCCCAGCCATTAACACCCTTATCAAGCTTTTTCTTTTTGGCAAGGAAGGAAACATTCTGGATGTGGGAGGCTGACCTGAGAGCTGGAGGCCGGGAACCTTTTTTCCTTTTAAGTTTCTCTCTGTGATTTAATAATAGCTCAGGATCCTGTATATAAAACAGCAAGACAAATGAGCCCTGACTTTCTGTTGGTTTCTGAGTGGGCGCAGAGCTGACTGGCAGGTTGCTGGGTTGCTTGGAAAGCCTTGGCACTGCTGTGTGTCCACCACCCAGCTTGTCCCTGAACTTCAAATGCAGCCCTGGGCAAGGAGTGCAGGTGGCTCTTGGGGGCACGGAGAGATGCTTTTAATGATGCTTTAACTCAGATGGTGTGTAGCACTGTAACAAAGGCAGCTCCTGCTACTCTCTGCTCTGTCCCAGCTATTTCTGTTTTGTTTCCTTGACAGTGCTTGCAGCAACAGTTTGAGATTTGGGCCATGTGGATTAAGCTGTGAAGCAGACTTTTTATGACACCGAGGATGGGGATTCACAGAGGCAAACTTTCTGCTATCTATCCAGTTCCTTTTGTAGTCGGAGAGCAGCCATCTCCTCTGCAGGGTGATTCAGAGAGGCTAAATTAAGCTCTTTCTCTGAATCAGCCTCCTGGGCACTGCACTCACTCTGCAGTTCCCATCTCTACAGCAGCCTCGAGCGCTACAGCTGGGACAGAGCTCAAGGCCCAGAGCTGGCCAGAGGCAGCTGTGAGAAACAGGGGTCTTGGGGTGCTCCAGGTCTGCGGGGCTGGGGCTGGACCAGTCCAAGGGAGGCACCTGCCCCCCAAGGGGGAAGGTCTTTCCACTACTGTTGTCCATATCGCCTGCTGGTGGTTTGGGGAATCTGGTATCCCCCAGAAAATTGATGATTTGGGGAACCTACTGATATTCCTGCTTTGTATCTGGGAGTAGCTGTGACTTGGGAAACCCCAGAGTGGTCTGCGCTCCCCTGGGCTGAGTGGCTCAAGAGCCAAACGATGGCAAGAGGGAGGAATGCTGAACCTGATCTTGAGCAGAGAAG
>JAHREE010149599.1:174891-197144 GCA_033628505.1 Tringa tobata | reverse complement strand
ATGGTTAGCTCTTGTATTGGTAACCTTTACTTTTTGGTTTGAGTAAAGCCTTTCTCTCACTGTCAGTGGATCATATATTAACTCCAACCAAATTTCCAAACACACTAAGTTTTTTCTGCTTAGTTTCTGAGTTTCCAATGATTATCCTAAGAAGTTAACATGTTACTGAAATCCTCCTCCACAAACCCAAATTTTAAGTCAAACTTTCACTGAGTGCAGAAGAGGAAGAAAGATTTAAAAATTACATAGATTATGTAGTCACTTTGGCGTAAAAGTCATAATATTGTTTTTTGTTATTTTTACTTTATAAAGCATTATATAAACCACGTAAGTTAGCAAAGGTTAGACCCATTCTGCAGCAGAGCTCCCCTACAGCACATCTCCACAGGACAGCTCTGACAGACCACCAGATCCAGAGGAAAGAATAACAGAATATATTTTAACTTAGTAGGTGAAAACTGGATGGATTCACCCAAAACAAACTAGTTTCTACTGCACTCAAGTAAAGGTGCCTAGCACCTGGCAGAGTCTTGCATTTTTTGAATGAGGCTACTCTGAACCACTGACAGATAAGAATCTCATCAGCCCTTCAATTACTTTGGCACAATGGCCACACAACCTGGATAAAAATTTCTGCTTACAGTCCTGCTGTATTATATTCAGCACGATCTTACAGGAGCTTTACCAAGAAACTTCTGACACCTTGTCTTTCCAAGTTCCCTTGCCCAGGACATGACTATCTGTATTATCTAGTCTAAGCCTTGCTGGAGCTACCTGTATCTTGCAGTATATTAATAGAACTAGAAAAATGCACAGAAAAATACGGAGGGTTAGAGGATCTAAAAATCCATGCCGGTTCTCCTCTTCCCAAAAAAAGAGGCGGTGGCTTTTCTTCTTCTCTTTGACTAAGTTTGGGAATGGGAGAAGCTCCCTTGAAGAATGCTTGCTAAATCACACGATCATTGATGGTCTCCTCGTACTCCAGTGCGAGCCCTACTCTGAGCGTGAGTCTGTGAACGGATCCTGACAGCGAAGCTGCCCTCTGCACACCTCTGAAGGTTGCTGCTGCCAAGCTGCTTTATATCAAGCAATTACTACTGTCCATTTGGAACTGCAAGTATTTTCTGGAATCTTACTAAAGCTTCAACATGGGAACACAGCAACCTGAAGACTGGTAACAGCATGCTGGTTATACTGCTCTAGAGACAAGACGACAGAACTTTGCAACAAAATCTTGACTTTGAACTTCTGATGGAGATTTTAAGCTGCCTTTGATCCAGTGCTTTACTTACAATACCAAGTGGATCATTATTATTAGATTCAGGGGGTGGAGGTATGAGAGAGGAAGAAAGAAAAGCTAAGAATTAAAGATGAGAAAAGATTTGTTCTACTGAAGACACTATATAGCTTTAATGACACGCTATGACCATACTTCTTGAAAGATCCCGTTCATTTTTCTTCTCCAAATAAAGGCAGAAAACTAGGCTGAAGGTGCTGAAAAATCTGGATGGTAAGGTTCCACTGGCATTATTTCCAAAAACTTTGTTATCTCTGCATTCATCCCAAAATTTGCAGAACCAATTAACCCTTCCCCAAAATAAAGATGAAACTTCGCTTCAAATTGAATAAATGCCCAAATTTACTGCCACAAACCTGCCAGCAAGCCAAGAAGTTGTTTTTCTTCTAGTATTTGTGATGCGGTTGATGGTTCATGTTACTCATAGTCCTGGCAGGAGGAATGCCATGAATTAAGTGGCAGCAGTATTGTATACATTTGGCACTACAAGCCCCTCAATCTCCAGTCTGCTGCCGAGTGCTGAAGTGAATGCAAGAGTTCAACCTTACCCCAAAGTCTAGCAGTTTCAGGTATGAACACTGCTATTCTATGAGGACCACTATCCTACCATAGCAGAGGGTCCCAGGGCATAGCATCAACAGTTGATGCGAGAAGATTGCTGCTTTTCCCTTCACAACCCAGGCCTTAGAAGGCAGCCTGTTCTTCTGAGGGAGAGCAGGAGTGAGAGCGTCCTGGCCTCTTTCTCCCTGTACAACCTCAGCTTTTACTGCAGAACACAATAAAGAAGGTCAGCAGGAACACTTGTACAGAACGCGTGGCTATTTCTGCCCCGCGCAGACAGAAGCCGGGTCAGAGAAAGGTTGGGATCTCTAATGACATCTATTTTCAGTTAAGATTCTCTAGCCTTACAGATTCTTTAGGAAAAATATTTGCAGATGGCCCATCAATCTGTGCTGTGCTCCCCTCCTCCCCCCTCACAAACACCCCGAGCATCTGCTGTACCATTGTTTAACGGCACGGCAGCTTTGCACCACGCCTGGGCCTCCAAACCCAGAGATTTGTGTGCCCACGGAGGCAGAACTGTGGTTCTGCACACATCAACTTGACACTGGTCCCAAGGCAAATCACATCCATGTTCTCCACAAACAGCAAAATACAACCCCTGAAGGATTAGGGTTGCATGTCATTCAGCTCAGTGGGATTTCTTACTGCGATAAAGACTCTTAGATGCCAATATACAGAAATTGACAACAACACTCTACTTTCAGATAGGTTTTACAGGTACAGCAAGTAATACTTTCCACATACCCAGAAACTAACTGGAGTGTTACTACACTCTCACATCTGTTACAAAAAGACTCACTTAAAACTTCCAGGAAGCATGTTAAAGCCATAAGAGGTTTGCAATTTAAGCTTGTAGCATAAATGTTTGTTAGGTATGCCACAGAACAGTGCTTCAAAGAGTTGTATATTCTTACAAGATTTCTCCTTCTAAGAGAAAGAAATTATTTTCCCTTCCTTCTTTGCATTGTCAAAATAAGTAATCAGCTGGAGAACCACAGACTGACTGGGAGCGTAAGGCTCGGTCTTGCATGGAAGTGACAGCAATATAAAAGGATCAATCCCACAGTCAGCTCTGTGAACGCTTGCATTATTCCAAGAATAACCTCCTTTCAAATGCCATATGCCTTGTGGAAAACAGAAAATGCATGTATTTCCTCAAAGATGTAGGACCTCTATATGAACAATTTGGACGCTGCCTTCAAGAGACAGCACAGAATTGTTAAAATCATTTATCCCATGTTATTTTCTTAGCCAAGTGAAGACCTCCACCGTAGTTATTCAAGGCGTATCAGGACATCGAAGTCCTCATGCAGCAATCAATAAGAATAACTTCTGCATCCACGTGACATCTCAAAGTCAGTGACAGCTCATGTAAAGCCTGTATGTTGCTAGATACAAGACTGGGGCCAACTTCAAACCCTCTTCTTTCATCAACATTGTGCTTGTGAGGCACAGAAATCTTTCTTCTCATCATACTGCTAGGATAAGGTGCATATATAAGCTCAATTACTGGTCAGTAAAGGGATAATCCAAATTAAACACCACAATTATAGTCAAGATGCTCTCTTATTCAATGTTATTAAGCTACTCTAGCCTGCAGGCAGTTCCTCAACACAGGACACACATGGTTTCACTGCATCTAAATCATAATCAAAATCCATTAAATGGTGTATATATATATTAATATGGACACATGCAGAATGAAGAAAGCTTTCATATTTTAGACACAAGCACATTAAGTTTCTGGAAAGACTTTTCAGAGAGTTCCAGTAAGGAGCACATCCTTGTATTATAATGCAATCTCAGTTCTGAGCCCCATGACAGAAGTGAAGTAATATATCATGCTAAGCTAAGTAGTACCAGAGTCCAGAAATGCAGAACATGACTGCATTTTCCAAGCTATAGCAGCACAGGTTCTGCAGTACAGAGAGGACTAGTGATAGGCATACATGGCTTTTCCACCATCTCTTAACTGTCATTCCAAATAGATTAACAATGATTGTTCTGTAGGTACCCCACTTCTCACAACACACAGTTCTCTGGTGGATTACACATAGCATAACTGGCACCTGTGGATATTTAGCTTGTCACCTTCAGCTGGCTGAACACTCACGATCCATACCGATCAAGCAATTTGTTTCGGTCAGACCCTGCCACATCTGCTTTAGTCTCCTTTCCATCCCAAATGCTTTATCCTGTGACAGTTTCACTTACCCATTTTGTGCAGAGCTATTGTGCGTTTCTGAGTCGTCACTGTCGCTGATGACAATTGTGTCTCCATCAGTGCTGCTGGCATGGCCATTCGCCATTCCGTTGTGATGGGCTGGAGCTATCACTTCCAAAATCTTACACTGCAACCTGAAATTAAACACAGACATTTATTACCGTAAAAGTCTTTTACTAGTGCAAGGAGTCTGAAGTTGTAGCAGATGTTATTTTAAGAATACATTTATAACTTAACATTGTATTGTCTACTAAATAAGTAAACAACTAAGGGACTTGCATTGAAATACTAAGCAAAATATTAATTTAATGAGTTCCATCAAATAAATGAATTCATTTATTGGCTTACATAGCTGTCAGTTTCACTACTCAGGACAACAAATCAAGTCACTGGTAGAATTATTTGTAGTTGCAATTTTTTTTTCAGTTCTCGCCTAAGTAAATTAAAAGTTAGCATAATACATTACTTTAAAACTACACACTAAACCTTTTACATTTATTTTGATAGCAGTCTAAGAAAAGCAAAAGATTCTCAGATCCCAAAGTATTTTTACTTATAACAGATCATCTTCTACTGCTGTCGATGACCTAAATAAACAAGGCTGAAATGATCATTATGCATCTAATCTTAATAATGGCCCATTTATCTGCTGACACATATTAAGGCTCCATCTGGCATGCACACAATTGACAAAACAAGTCTATCCCTTTGCCATCCTGAATGCTAGTTATGAAAGGCAGAATTAACTACATATTAAAAAGTATAATTAATCAACATTTCATGCTGGGTAACTGTATTATAGCTGGTTCTTAACCACTAACTTTCACCCCTTTCTGGAATTCCATGCTTCATATTTTTTAGTTTAATCTCCTAAAGCTTTGTCTGCTTCATGGAAATTAACTATTGCAGTCAATGGGTGCTGTCACGTACTACAACTAAAAGCTCAAAGGGCAGGGGGAGAAAGAACACATAATAATTCTCTTCTCTGGGCACCAAACTGTCACTTGAAATGAATAAAATGGAGAATACATGAAGCACAGGGCTTGAATTAGTGTGGCATCATGCCTAAGTTAAAAACAAACAAACAAAAAACCCAACAAATCTATGACATACAAATTCTAAAAGCTGCTTTATCTGAACTGAACACTGGAAAAAGGAAATAATGCCAAAATATTTCTTAAACACCTCTGTCTGCAAGCAGACAGTACTATCGAAAATCTGCACACAGAGGGGGAAAAAAAAAAAAAAAGAGGGGCAGATGGAGAAAAGTTGAAAACATTAAAAAAAATCCTAGGTCGTATTCAGTTGTGAATTTAGCTAGAACCTGTAGTGCAGTTACTGCCTGTAGCTGTCCTCCCTCAGCCTCTCTCCAACAGAGAGAGCACTGCAGGATGTTCCAACAGAATATGTTATTTACAAAAAATATAAAAATAATTTTAAAAACCCAAACTATTAACATCCTTATATGACAACATGCTTAATTATCCACGGGGACACCAGCACTGCCTACATGGAGAGGCAGCCTGAGTCGTCTGGACTCAATGACTGCAGGCACACTGCCATTCCAACGCAGCCGGTCCACTTTCCAAAGCTGGCCGCTCTGGGGCTGGAAGACACGTTTTTCTGGTGAGTAGAGCCCAAGCTAATTAACTGTGCAAATCTAAATAAGACTCCGTGTAAAGAACCAAGAGCACCCAAGTATGTAATGGAAACAGAGCCTGGTGGCTGTTCACAAAATAAGTCCAAGTCCAACGAGGCTTATTAAGGTCTGGCCCAGCCCCAGACTCTGGCTGAGTCCCAAGAGAAAAGTCTGTCATTAGAGTATCGTGGTTTTCCAGTATTTGGAAAATCAGAGCATCCCCTTCATACTGAACAATATGGAGCTGACTTTGTGGCAATTTTTTTTCAAATCCAACAAAGATTACCTGCTAAAAATGACTTCTTAGTAGAATGATTTGTGTTTCAGATTATGAAATATATTTCCTAGGGAGTTCAATTCAATTTGAAAAACACTTTTAAATCAGTTTCTAATCGAAAAATAATCAAAAGGACCAATGCTTAAGGCTACTGACACTTTTTCTAATTTGTTTACTATTTGAAGACCACTAGAGGGAGCGCATATACACTAAATTTGCAATCACAGTAAAATAGCCACATGAAAGCTAAATTGCAACCTACGCTACCCAATGCCATGAAAGGACAAAGAGGCTACAACACACACACACACAAATCAACACTCCTGGTCAAAGAGACTTGACTGTTTAGTTACTGAGCATTTTACCAACACTTCTTTTACCTGTTTATCCATCACACTGCCCTGTTATTTACAGGGTATCTCATCTCCTTCTGCAAGAATGGAAATAATATATTCTATACACTTGATTCAGTAAGTAGGAAAATCCCCAATACAGCTTACAGCCACTTAGCTTTTTTTTTTTTCTTTTTCTTCTTCCTTGATGACTAATGGAATAAGTTACCACAGAAAGCAAGTGATTCTCCATCCTCTATGCCTTCATTCAAATAATTTCCAGAAGTCTTTGGGGACAGAATCAAGTGAAACACACATTACCTAGCTCAATAAAAGCCTAATCCAATGAAATTTAACGGTTACTGATAGACAGGGGATTGACAAAAGTGATGCAACCATTCTTTCTGGCATTAAAGAAATAATAATCTATGAATTAAGACTATCTTTAGCTTTGCTACAGTCATGGCTAGTAGCAGCCTATTCCCTGGGCTGAGAGGCAAAGGCACTCTGCTTCTAGTGTGAATGAAGGTCTGCTCTTCTCAATAACCTAATCATTCTCTGAGTTCACTAATACAGCTTCTTCTATATCACACGGCACATGAAACAGCAGAGCTGAAAGTTGAATGAAGCAAGACACTCAAATGAAGCACAATACCTGAAATACTTTCTAAAAAGGATACCTTAAGATCGCTACACAGCTTATATCAAAGTCAAACCTTGCTCACTCGGTTTCCCATGAAATAAGAACTGGGGGCGCCTCAATCTAAAAAGACAGCAGCATTCCAGTAAATACACACCCCAGTTTCCCCCTCAGTCAGGAATAATTTTCTTCAAATAACAATAAATATTGTGAAAATGCTTACAGCCACACTAAATGAATCCCAAAGGTATTCAGAAAATGATTGGATAAATTGAGAATAGAGCCAACATGAACTTTTATACAATAGTCCCAGCAACTCTAGTTCAGACACTGACAGCCAAAAGCTACAACAGTAAATGTGCAAAAGGATTACCCCGTACTCCTGCCTCTTTCAGCACTACAGGCTGCCATCAACAACAGGTTATAGGTCCTCTGACCTGTCCCAAACATGGCCTTTATGCTCACAGCTTTACTTTTTGCTAAGCTGAGAAATCAAGCTCTTTTGAGTTCCTCTTATATTACAGGAAAGGTTCCAAGAAGTGCTCGGCCTGTGTGATTAAATCTGTTGGGTTTTGAAGAAAGAACAATACCACAGGAGTCCAAAAGTTTTAGACACAAAGAGAGAGGAGATCGCCAATGTATTTTTTTTTTTAAATACCAGTGTACATCTCTCAGATGAAAAAAACTAAGATCTTCCATTGATTTCCATGAATTCCAGGCAGAGCTGCTCAGCTGCACGGGTGAGAGAACATAACAGACTCCTGCAATCTAAGGGTAAGGGACACTGACTGGAGACTGTGGCACAGGACATGGCTCCTCCGGAAACCCAACTCCATCAGTCTCACTCTAGAAGAACAATTCTGGGCAATGCTTTGAAGAGCAGCTTAACACAACCATCAGAAAACTTCAAGGTAGGACTAAACCTCGTCAGTCCCAGAAGGACAGTAAGGAAGTGGCAGGCTGAAGGTGCACAAAAGCAAACTGCACCTGCAGCCTCAGGCTGCTGCTCCACGAGATACAGAGATGACTTCACAGTTCCATCTTCCCTTCCCATTCCTCTTTCCAACAACATCCTTCGTGTAGTCCTTCCTTTTTGTAACTCTGGTGCTCCATATCATTTATTGACGTTAAATTGTATTCACTTACCTAACAAAAAAACCAAAAATCCCACCCCAAACAGCTGGGTAAGCTTTTGTCCCATCAGTTACTGCAAGTGGCTCACTTGAAGTCCAGTGAGAACTAGAACACATGCGAGAGGCAAATATTGGCCACAGAAAAAAGCAGAGGAGAAAGTAGTAAGACCTCCCTCATTTAGAGGCCCTAAGACACTCTGATTTCTTGTAGCTCAGTGATTTCAGTAGTTTATCTTTCCTAACTGAAAAATGACACCTTGGCATATGAACACTGGGTCACTAGGAGAGTCTGTTCCAGGGAAACCATGCATCTAACGAGGGCAAGACGTGGTACATGCTTCAAACTCACCAGTAGGCCAAGATGAGAGTGACTGAAGAAAACCCAGAACAAAGGGTAAGCATAACTTACTTGCCACATTGGTCTTTCATTCAGCTCAGCAACTCAAAGGCACATACACAAGCTACTATGGGCTGTGGGACAAGCAGGTATCTCCATCCACCTCTGCTGAAGCAGCAGCAGAACACAATTTGAAGACGAGAAAGAGAAGCTGCTCTCTACTGTGTAACAGGCCAAAAACAGCCATCGCAGGATGTCAAGCAGAAACCTTAACCTTGCAATTATTAGCTCTTTCACTTAACTTGGAGAAGTTCTTCCCGAATGCTGAGAAGGCCTTTACATCCAACCAAGGCCAGAGTTGGAAGCTGTGAGAGGACAGACCACTTCTCACTGCCCATCAGCTGAGCATTCTGCGCAACAGCTTTGATCTGGCTGGCACTACCTACTGTGATATAAATAATAGTCTGGCATTCTGCTATGTCCTCATTTCAGGTCAAAAAAACAAGATCCCTTGAAGGCCTGGGAGAGTTACAAAAGTGCTTCTGTATGCTTTACCATAAGCCGACAGAAAACATCCCTTGGACGCAGAGGGCTGTTTCAAATGGGGTGGTGGGGGAATACTGCAATACTTTGAGGCCAACTTTTAACATAAAGAAAAAAACGATCAGTGAGTCAGAAGCAAAAGAAAATTAACTTTTTAAAACAGAAAAGTTTTTCTAATGCCAAAATTAAAAAGCACACCTTTTCTAATAGTATATAAAGTTAGTTGAATACAGAACCCCCCAAAAAAGTAATACAAGAAGCTATAGTAGCAAGTACCACGAAGTACCAAAAAGCTATTGCCTCATTCTGTTTTGTCAGCTTTTAGTAAGTTTTTAAGAAGTAAATGTCAGGTAAGTGCAGTAACTCATATCCTTGTCCTAACAGTTCTCAACACTTGAAAGTAATTAGAGAGATAAAAGCGAGGCAAGATCTGAAGGAGTAAGTGACATCTTTTACTAAGCTAACTGGTACAGTTTAATGCACACACAAAATCACACAAGGAGACAAGTTTTATGCACATAATGGCTTCCTGCAGTACAGTAAGAGCTGCTGTTTTCGAGTTTTAGCATCTTCATTTGTCTGTCACTTTACAGACAAGATTGTATGCTTCAAAGAAACCAGTAAAAAGCATGTTTTTACTTAGGACAGGAGAATCCTATATATACAGTAGCTGCATCGGCTCTCCTGTGGAATTAGGACAGCACCAGCAGTAACACCAGTATATGCATTGTTTCGAGCGTTCAGCCTTTTGTTCATAGCATTGCACTGCTGAAAAAAAATCCCAAATCATAAAAGAAACAACCCCAAACCCATTCCTTTAAATTTATAGTTATAAAAGTGGAGTGTGCACAGAAATGAGAGCTAACAGAAATTGACAGCGTCCAAAAATAGCTGTGACAGCTGTTCAACAATCTTTAAGAAAGGAGTTGCAGGTTCTCTCATCATCTATCTATCATCATCTCATAGCTTCCATTAGTCAATTACAAATATATTTATTAGTCAACAAACATGAATATATTTATATCCCAAAGGACTTAAGGGCAGTGGAAAGTGAATGCCTTAAATGTGATTTTCCAGGCCAGGAGTTGACTGATCCTTAACAGCAATGCCAGAAGAATGCAAACCGTACTTGCTCTATGAATAGGTAAGCTGCACTCCAGTACTGTCGGCCACACTGTTCCATAAGCACCACGCTAAATTTGCTACCGGAATTCAAATTCACCTTCTGAAATAAAGTAGGAAACTGTCTACAGGAACTTATGCTTAAGCCTCACCACTTCAAAACTACACTATAACTTGCTGGTTTTGTAGATATTAGCTCCAGTGCCTCTGCATCCAGACAGCTTTGAAGCCTATATCTCAAAAGGGAAAATTTGTTGGTGGAATAGAAAATAATCTAGATTCACTGTAACTTGTTAAAGTCTAAATATAGAAGACACTTTGCCTTTTAATACATAGTGGTCTTATACTGAGTTATCCTATTTCTCAGAAAACAACTATGTGTATATAAGCAAGTAACACCTTGTTGCCAGTTTAAATGAAAAAAAAAAAAAAAAAAAGGAAAATTAGCTATAATCTTATGTCTTACAGAGATTATTTTCTCCCATCCCAACTCTGTAGCAGCCAGGCATAGTCATGGCCAGCAACACACTTCCTCTGCCCCAGTTAAGACTTACAGAGATGAAAACAGTATGTAAATCTTTTAATTGGCCTAATGCAGTGGTTAATCCACCATGAACAGTCCTAAAGCACTGGGACACTAGCCAAAAAATTGGTGAGTTAAAAAAAGAAGTTTCACTTACAGAAAAGGCTGCTCCATGATTACTTAGGCTTCCTACAGCTCGGAAATGGTCAACGTGGGATCATTTAGAGCAGAGAAAAGATGTTAACCTATACCCAATGTATGATCACATGCAGCAATCCTCCTAACAGAGAACTTCACCTGCTACTTCTGTAAATAGGTTCATTTGAAAAACACTATATTCTTGTACAGCATTCTGGTGCTGCCTGCTTACAGTAGGCATGTATTCTTTTGCAGTGGTGTCATCTAGTGGTGAAATTCAATGAAAAAGACATTCTTTTTTTATATCTGCCATGTTCTGTATGATTTTTCCTTCTTATATAGTACCTTTAAGCAGGTGGTTGACTTTTTAATTAAGTTCTCTACTAACTGTTGGACATCAACTGGTTGTCCTCCACCCTCCTGTCACATAAGCTATTTTTAAGGGCAGGGGAGGGGGAGCTGAAGAGCTAGTAGAGTTGTCCAACCTAAAACCTTAGATCTCTTCACTGCTCAGGTCAGACTGCAAGCTTACAGATTAATTAACTAATTATCACCCTGCTCACTTGTATACCCTAAAAAAGACAGCCATTATTTCTTGTGATAGCATCCAGTCTCAGAACACTGATGATAAAACAGAACTGGTTGTGTACACATGCTTTAAATCTATTTTTTTCCTCTGACAAACTAAAATCATTTAAAAAAAAAAAAAAGCACACTCCTGACCTCAAGGAGAAAGGAACAGGTCCCACAGCTGAGCGAGTTACACAGTTGTAGGTTTTATTTGGTGTGCCTGAGGCATCTGCTGAGGTTATTTCAGGCAGGTCTTCCACACCACAAAGTTCCAACTTCCAGGTAACCGACTTCAGATGCCAAGATGTTGAAAACAGTTTCACAAGCTTTAAGTGCCAATAACACAACAGGGTACTATGACAGCAGCAAATGACCAGGTTACTGCAAGAGATGCCATTCCTTGTGGAAAAACAAAAGGCCAACTAGTATGGTGTGGGTCTTAAACTTTCAGTTCTGAAGAGCAAATATAGGAAGCAACTCCAGTGATGTGGTCTTTTTTCCTTTGCTTCAGTGAAATGTGATCTAAAACATTAGCTGCTTATTTTACATCTTAATTGACCATGGTTAACATGAAATATTGCTCTAATTTTCCCAACAAAATCTTGAATAACTTCCATGCCTTTTTCAATAAATTACTTTCCATAAACAGCAATTTGACATTCTAAATAATAGTAGTCATAGTGCCAGCTCTTTTCAATTCCTTGGCAACTCAAACTCAATTAGATATTAAATTTTCTGTCTATATTATATGAACTTTTTGACTGATGTTTCAAATAATTTTATCTTTTATGAAGGTAATACTAGGAAAACATTGTTACACAACTCCTACAGTTCTTTAACTGGGAATCCAAGCACTTCACGTTTTAAAGCATAGCACAGCTGCTGCTTTGGAGAAAAGTCAGCCTCTGTTTGGCCAGAAAAGCTGGACACGTACAAATCAAAAAAAGCTGGCCATTTTTCATCAATACATCATCTGAAAGAGTTAAAGAGCAAGCAGAATTATCTCCTTGTTGCTTCTACTAGATTTCCAAATCGTATGCATCATTTTCAGAGACTGGCCACGTCATAGGACTGGGGAGCTTTCTCTGCAATTTCTTTCTGGCTGATAAGGCCTGCTGAGACACCAGACACACCGAAACAACAGGAAGACAGAATATCTCCCAAACTTGCCGAGTTCCTCCTAGCAGACCTCAGCAACGAGGCAGAAGCAGTCAAATTCAAAACTGAGCAGTGTAACAACAGGCTAGAAACCAGAAGAGCCTGATAAGGACGTAAGACCAGAGAAAGCAATGGGGCATCAGATTCTGCAACAACCAGAACACATGGCCTGGATACAGGAACCCGCAGTCTCACAAAAAATCTTTGGCTTAGCCTCTGCACAAACCACTTGCCCTCTTTCTAAATGACCTGTCCATTGCTTACAGTACTACAGACTACTTCACGCGCTCAAGGTAAAAGCATCTACATTAAGCCAAAATGCTAACCCTTCTACCATTTGGGTTCCCTCCCATTTACTTTGTTCAAAATCTAAAAAGCTGCACCAAAGCAATCTATCCTCCAAGAATATTACAAGTGAAAAATTTAGGAGTTACAAAATATCAATACCTAAATTGCTGGAGCAACCTCTCTTTATCCCTGGTTACACATGCACGATGCTGTAGGCTTCGCATTAAGAGATGCGCGGAGCTCAGATAATTAACGATCCTGCTGACATTACATGCGCAAAAAGCTTCATACATTAATGCAGTGGAACATTTTACACCACCACAACACAACTGGGGTTTCATGATCTGCCAAATTCTGCTGGTCTCGTAGGATGCTATTATACTATAGATGGGCTGTTGACCATTTTTGCTAGAAAAGATCACAAAACCATAGCTGCACATGACAAGCATGCGCAAACAGCGCTGTTATTTACAAGTAACATGAGACAGTATACTTGATCCCCAATGTAGTACTTCAAAATATAGGTCAAAGTCAACTGTTAATTGGGCGGAAGAATAACTATGCCTCACCTCCTCCCACTTTGTATTCTTTAATTATGTATCTCTAAGCATAAAAATCCCTCTGCACTACCATGTTGTTTGCCCTGTTTCCTGGATTTAGTTTTGAAGGTCTGAACTGGCACTCTGCTATACATTTCTCTAGAATATTGGTGGCATACAACCATCTAAGGAGAATTCTTCGTGCTTCATTCTACCAGGCACAAATTTATACTTATGTAGTTTAAAACACACGATCCGTAGCAGGTTAGTTTTGATGGAAACAGATTTTATCTGAAACCTTGGTATTTCAAATAGTATCTAACCCACCCCAAAGGCTTAAGAAATTGAGCTTATATACAATTAATATATTGATCTGTGAAAGTGGAACACAAACACAAAATTGTTAGATATGTATCTCAACACAATTTTGAATAACCAAGAATACTGAGTTAAAGGCTGGTAAAAAAAAAACAGCACTATCTTCATGAGATAGAATCACATCACAACTTTATCTGAACAGAATTCAGCTTACATGGTAAGTAGAAAACATTTTGTTAGAGCAAACTTAAAAACTGATTTATGGTGTACTAAAAAGAAAAGTGAAAAGGATTCTGAATTTCAAAAGACAAACAAGACAGACTTGTATTTATCGCATATAAGCCTACTTTTAAACTTTGAAAAGCTAAGATACACAAACATAAATATTTTAGCTAAGAGTTTAGAGAAGTAATACAAAGACAGGAAGGTTGTCTTGGGTGAAAAATTGTTGTTCCTCTAAAAGAATATGTTTAGCTATTACTTTGGAAACTGACAGTATCTTCAAAGATTGAAAACAAAGACAACAGCTGAACTACACTGACAGTTCATAATATTCAGGCTTCTGGTTTAAAACAAAACAAAAAAAAGAACAAAATACTTTACTCTGTAGCAAAAGGAATGTAATACTAGTAGTAAGATGGGTCTAGTTACTAGACAGGTACAAAGATGAGAAGGACAGAGACAAACTTTGGATGTAGGTTTTCTGTGCAGAAAGCACCAAGTCTACCAAACTTGCTTTTGTCCTGGCTTTGCGGGCTGGGATTCCACTGGTTGAAAGGAATAGAGCAGGGAAGACATGGAAAACTTTTCTATTAAGTACCAACCTTATTTACATACCCATACAAATTTCCTTACAATTTATCTCCTGCAGCACATCAACAGATATTTCTTCCTGATGTAGGGCAAAATTTGCCTTAAATAACATCTGGATCAGCCAGTTAAAAAAAAACCAAACAGACAGAATAACTACATTCTCTGATGATCGTTTTGAACCAGCCCACCCCTGTCACCCAATATAGACCAGATTACGCACAGAGACCTCAGGCTACCCACAGAAGCCAATGTGTCGTGTCCTCTCTGCTCTGCAGTGTAAGAGGGCACATTACCAGAAACACTTTTGCACACATTCTACAGGTATTCCCAAGTTGAGCATGTTTAAATCTTTCCCATTTTAAACCTGTTAGGCGAAACTGTAAACTCATTTAGACAAAACATAGATCTTTTCTCTCCCAGAAGTTGCTTTAAAGAAAGACTCAAGCTAGCTACATACTGTAGAACAGCTTACTTATACCATAGAGCATATGTACCAATGACATGAGAAAGTATCTGAAGCTTTCCAACTTTTAATCAGCCTAAGATAACAAAAAACTTGCAATATATACATCAGTATGAGTGGAAAAATGCCACACTAAATCCCAGCTAATCGGCTATTACAAACACTTTACAATTAATTCCCAACTTCTCTGAGAACGCACTCACAATTTTTGTCACTACCTACAAACCAACAATCCAACTTTCATCAATTTTTTAAGCTTTCTATAATTTGGCCATTTTGAGTACACAAAACATGCGATGAATTGCATTCTGGATGATTTAATCAAAACTTTCATGTGATTTTTAACTCATGCTAATTAAAACTCATTCTACAAATTAACCCACCTTTCTCACACAAATACACTGTTTGCATGAGGGAGGGGACTGACATTGCTTTGCAAATCCACCACTCCGACTGGAAAACTGCTGTGCCAAGACCTGAGAGAGCTGTCCTGTGTTCACAGCTGCTTCTAAGCTAAGGAAAGAGATACCAAGCCCAGCAATACAATCCTACTACTAATTAACACAAATAGGAATAGTATCGGTAGCTTAAGCATCACACCTCACTTCTGGTGCACTTGCTGGAGTTTATTATCCTGATTTTGGTGTAAAAGAAGCACACGCAAGAAATACACCAATCAAAAAGAAATAAGCATTTATTTTTAAATACACTTACCTTGCACCATTATTTCTAACTACTTCCACTGTTTCCCCAACAAAATACCGATCCTTGACATAAGCAAAGATTTCATCACAGATCTCATGAAGGCGGGAGCGATGGGTAAGGGTGGCCAAGTAGAGAACTGGAATGATGAGTGCTTCTGGAAAACTTTGAAGATTAAGTCTGGCTTTCTTCTCCGATTCCAGTGCTTCCTGATATGTGAGTCCTGGTTTACCTGTGACAGCACAGCTCCACACAAGGCTGTTGCACAGAATGGTGCGTTCAAAAAAATCACTGAAAAGAAAGAAGGTGGGGGAGACAGAAAGGAAACGGGTGAGTTCTGACAAACATATTCAGTTTTCTCACAATTAATACAGTGGCAAATTTCTTTTACAAGCCTGAAATGCAAAGGCAGCTCTACCCCTGTACAACTTGTAGACAATCAAGGGTTATTTACCAATTTTTAGCCATAGCATGGTAAATTGCCATTGTTAAACCAGTGGCTCCTCTCACTACTGTCTACAGTAACAGCATCAAGATCTAGAAGTGCTGCAAATAAATATTCACATATAAGAAGCCTTATGCATAAGAATAACCACATTGAGTTTAATAGGTGTCATATCCTCCTCACATCCCCCATATTTCCACAAATATTTGCAAGAGAAGGGTCTAAAACTGCACAAACATAAAATAACCTTAAGATCACAGAAACATGTTGAAACTTGAATAAGTTTCAGATTTTGAGTGCCCTAGCTGACAAATGAAAAGGTGGGAGAGGTAAAAAATTAATGTCAAGTAGTTCTCTAAATACTTTTTATTCCTTCACTGTTTGCATTGCTCTTAGAAAAAGCATTAAACTATTTTTTTCCTACAGATTCTTCTCCTCCCTTGTTCCATTAGCAAATATTGATCCTTCTTCACTGTATTTCCAATTAATGCTAAAATTACATTGTTATTGCTTGCTTACTAGTTATTACACTGGAATCAAGAAAGAAGAGCTTTCGTTAGCCAATATCTGTCGATTTTTGACAGGTATCAGAAAAACATTGGTTTGTTAAAACATTTTCTAGATGAAG
This sequence comes from Tringa tobata, assembly GCA_033628505.1. NCBI lineage: Eukaryota > Metazoa > Chordata > Aves > Charadriiformes > Scolopacidae > Tringa > Tringa tobata. The sequence goes on along the minus strand of JAHREE010149599.1, from coordinate 180,451 downwards.
TAGGTGATGTAGCTATTCATAAACCATGTTAAAACATATCAAATACTATGGATCAGCAGTGGGACAGCAGAGCAATCTTTCAATGTTCCCCAGTTCAGACAACAATTTTTATTTGCCTTCCTTTAAAAAAATCTTAACAGACTAGTATTGATAAGTGTGCAGCACACAATATGACAAACTGACTTTTGTTTTGCCCTGTATTGGTTCAACATTGCTATTCCAAGGCAAAGTACTTTCAGAACACTGCAAGCTACACAAGATACCTATACCAAAGTTCCTTCAAAAACAATTACGCTGCACAGTGTTCCCATTTTCAAAAGGACAGAACTGTTCAAATTGTTTCTGGTAAGGGGGTTGAAGAATTGGACAGTTCATGCTTTGAGTTTTTACTTGCAACTCAAGCTGGCAAACGTGCATCAGTCAGACTGATGCAGATGAGGGTGCTCACTGCAGATGGACAGATGAACCATAACATTTTGTAAATGAAAATGGAAATTTCCGATTGAGGACAATGGAGGGTCCTGGCTCAGATAATCCTTTCTGCACAAGCACAGGATTCCTCTGAGTGAGAGAAAGATGCTTTAGGAAGACCATCAGCTGCGAGAAGGGGAAAAGGACAGAAGAGATACATTATCTTAATAATATGTAATGGCTACAAAATTTCAGATTTTTATATCACCTGCTTCTACTTAATATATTTGACAGTCCCCAGGTCTAACACTTGTAAGTTATAAGGAATAATTTGGGCTTGCTTACTCTAAACAAGAACAGGAAAAGAACAAAGGAGAGAGAATGAGAGAAATCATTCTTCAACATATGAAGAATGGATGGCTGTCAGTCATTGTGTGTAGGACAGAATATTCTTTTTTTGCTGTCAACCATGGTGAACCAGTATCTTTAAGCTACAGAATAGTTACTTAAACATTTTAAAGAACAGGTTAGACAAAAAAAATCTCTTTTTTTCCCCCCAAGGTGATGGAATATATAAAACATGATCTCTTCAGGTCTCTTCCTGCCCTACATCTCAATACTTCTGTATTAAGAGCCACAATAATTTTTAGTAGTCTTACTGACTTCAATGGATAAAGAAACATTTACTCAAATCTTCATGCAGCTGTGTGTCTCTACATATATTTCTGTGTCTCACTTACCAAAGAGGTTCTTGATAATTATCTTTAGCCAGGAAAGAGAAAACCACCCTAAGAGTTATTTTTACAGTGTACCAGAACGTAGTTTTCAAAAATTATGGAAGTGAAAGGGTAAAAAAAAAAAAAAAAACAAAAAAAACACAACTAAAAGGGGGGGGGCAGAGGAACAGAGAAGGAGGGAGAGACTGAGGTTGAGGCTGAGAGTCTCCCTTTAAGAGCTGCTGTTATTCTTTGTGAGGGGACACCGGGCAGTCATGCTATTTAAAGCAACAGCATTGAACTTACAGGGGGAAATAAAAATAATAATAATAATAAAAAAAACCCAACTACCAAACCAACAAAACCCTCTCTAAAAATTTTTAATCCATTATTATTACAAGTGAAAAATTCTAAGATTACTTTAACTGAAACATATTTGAGGAAAACGTTCTTCCATTTGCATACATGAGTAGTTTGTGTATCTAGTTTCATTCTCCCTCATTTCCTCTTTTGTTTTGCGTGGATTTTCCCCCGCCCTCAACTTACAGGGAAGAAAAAAAAAAAAATGTGTGAAAAAACACTACATTTGATTTTAAAAGCATTATTTGTCTTTTGCTAGTCGTTACCTATAGCACATCAAAACCATCTGTGGCTTAGTCTGTTAACACAGTTTTATTGCAACGTTTTAATGATCTCGCTTTAACTTAGTTTGGGAGAGAGGAGAAAACAAGATCCCAACAGTAGATGTTATTTGTAGTACTCTTTCTGTCCCTGCCTCTGGTGCACCTCAGTTACCACAAAAAGATTTACAAAGAGCAGACAGAACAGCGACCAAACCAAGAGAGCGGCAGCAGCAGCACTGATACCCTTTCTCCTCAAATAATGCACTTAATCATATTCTACGCTCAACTTAAATTCACAACAGCAAGTGCATCTGCTGCTACACCACATCTGAAGCCTTACCTATGTCTTTATCTAGGGTATTACGCTCTTTGGGGCTTCCTCACTGTAACTGCAGATCTCTGTAACTCTTGACAACATGGAGAAGGAAGTTCATACAAAAACGTGTCCATGAGGCTCCCTGGCGAGGTCCCACCCGCCCGCGAGAAGTCAAAAGGGACTGCAGGGCCCCCGAGAAGATGTCCACATCAGCTCAACTACTGGGGGAGCGGGGACTAAGAACCGAGTTGTCTTTGCAGCAGTAATCAATGCTCGTTTCTCAGCTGGATGCCTTCCCCTCCCTCCCCTGTTTACATCATGTAGTTAGTTTTCCAAGCGAGGTAAGGAAAACAGCAAAATTATCAGCAAATAATAGTTTACTTGATAGGTATCTGATAGGAGGCAGCTCATTAACAGAAGCTAGAAATAAATTACGTGCAATCTCTGTGCTGGCTGCACTTGCGATGGATATAAAACTCCAGCCTAGAAATGACATGCCTTTTGCTTGAGTTAAACAGGTATTCCCACTGAATTTTCGCTGTGTTTCAAGAACATGTCTGTTTCAAACCATTTCCTTTCATTCATTTTCTTAGCATCTATTAAGAACAAGTTGTGGGGGTTCTTTTTTTAAACAGAAAAATTATATATGCGAGAATGTAAAACGTGAGAAAGTCATGTTAAGTAAGTGAGATTTAAGAGAGAGGAAAAAACAGGAAAAACCAAATCTATGGGATGGCTAATTTATAATAATTGCTATTTTTAATTCTGAAACCCCTAAGAGCCTCTAATATATAATCCACTTAGCCTATGGTAGGAGGGTGATCAGAAAAGACAAACTCTGCGGTTCTGGATCACAGAAGCGCTCTCATACGCTGCCTTATCTCCAGAAGTGGTCAATAGTGCATATTACAAAATAATGCGCAAGAGAAACAAACAAAACCTAGAGAGAGAGATTTTTTCCTTAATATTTACAGGTGCATTATGCATTAAGGAATGTGTTTCAAGTTCATGAGCTTCTCTTCAACAACACAGAAAAAATCCACCTAATTTAACTAACGACACTTTAAAAAGTCTTTTGAACTGATCTCTTTTTGACTGTAACCAAGAATTCCACTGGCCAGCCTGTAAAGAAGTTTCAGTAAGTTTTGAAGATGCAAAAATCCTCTTTCCCCTCCATGTTTTAGAATGAGGAACCTTCCTACCACTGCTTCTGTACTACTCATAGTTTTCTCTTTCAGGCTGTCTTCACAAGCAAGGCTTCCCATCCTTTAATAGTAGCTTTCACCAGACATCTATATCAGCTATTAACTTTTGCAGACAAGGTGTCAAAGACTGGTGGTAACACCCCACTGGTTTAATGTGTTTCTCATGCATCCCGTGCATCCCATGCACCCCTGTGCTTGCTTTTCCAGCGACTACTACAGCTCCAGACACTCTTCTGTTGGCTTGTCCCCAGGTCTGTCCCTCTAACGAGGACGACAGCCAAGCATGAAGAACGTCAGTTCCCCCGGTTCCTGTTATTCCTGATAAATATAATCGAATGCTGCCACCTCACTGCACCCCCTTTTAAAGGGTTACAAAATGATGTGATGGTATTTCAGATTAAAAAGGAAATACATTCTTAACGGGAAAGTCACTTTACAAAATACTTGTCTTGCCAAATTCTCCTCGCGTTAGCATGATGATTTCTTCTACAGAGAAGAGTAATGTTAATGTATGATTGTATCCATCTCTACTAGAGCTGTCATTGGCATGAAAGAAGCTTTTCAACACTAAGTTTGTGCTCCATGAAAAAAAAAAAACAAAAAAAACAAAAAAAAAAAACCAACCCACACAACCAAAACCAACAACAACAAAAAACAAGAAAACAATTTAACCGTTTGTAGTAATTGCAAGCATTCACATAGTTGAGAAAGGGGTGAATTCAGGTTACCACATGTATCTATACATAGCCTGCCTGATCTAGTCAGACTCTACAATTTTTAAATTCTCCCCTCAAAAAACTCAAGTTGCTATTGCAAAAGTAGATTCAGATAAGCGTTAGACAATGGTTTTCTTTCATGAAACAGCTAATACAATTTTTAAGAAGTGGGCCCTCCCTGTCCCTATGAATCTAATTGCCCTTGCTCAGGCACAGAACTGGGAAATGTTGTTCTCAGAAGGCATTAGCTATTTGAAGCACCACTTTGCAACTAGCGGAGACAAGGATCAACATCTTTAAAACTTGCTGGAAAATGACCCTGTGTTCTCCTGTAGATTATGCTACAAACAACTAACATTAACCTAAACTTATTTATCTGTGCCAGGACACCTTGGCGAGTAAAAAATACTGTACTGTTCAACGCAAAGCACCAATTTAACCCAACCTAACAGAAAAGCCACATGAGAATTAAAAAAAAAAAAAGTAACAGCAATAACAAAAACAAACAAACAAACAAACCCAAACAAACCCACCCCACATACACAATAAACAAGCAGAGCAGAGTTTTCTGCAGAGTTGTCCCAAATATCATATTCTAAGCCCTGACCTCTGAGCTAACCACTCACTGACATTTCTAGGGATCGCCTGTGTGAACACAAGTCTAAATTTATCCCTTAATTTGTGAATTTCGGTTAAATATGGAATTTGGTCTTTCACACTGTTTCTTAGTGACAACATCCTTGCAGTGTAAATAAGCCTGTCAGAGTGCTTAAAATATTCACCAAACCTTTTGAGAGCAGAAAGATGTTTTAAAAGGATTACTTTCTGTGCTGAAATTTCAGCAAAACTACACGTACCTGAAATGTATTTCAGTGCAGTGTCAACAAATACCCGAGAGTCATCTAATTATGTGATAATAATAACTGTAACCAGAAAAGCAGCTTTCAAAATATTGGAAGCTGGGGGAGGGGGACTTAATTCCTACAGAAACAGGAGGCTGTCAGCTCTTGCTCGTTAGGTTCTCATACGCCCTATAATGAAAGCACTCCTTACAAAGCTTCCAACAAAATACTCAGTACCCCCTTTCCCCTCCAGAGTGTATCGTCCAGGAAACAGTAAGGCATTACCCTCCAATGTTACCTAATCCAACCTCTTTAAAATTTTATTAGGTGAAGTGTATTTGAGTAAGAAAAAAACAAGTCTAAACACGAAAAAGATTTAGGTGTGCTCTAATTTCATATGCTACAAATGAAAAGCATTTCAGATTTAATCTCATTAGTCTGCACGTCTTTAAAAAATAAAAAAAAAAAATTAAAAGAGAGTTTGGGTGAGGGGGGGCCTTTTGTAGGCCGGGCTGGCGCTGGATGAGGCTGAGGGTGAAAACACGTACATTTATCAGCTTTTGGAAAACATCTGGCTAAATACTTTCTGTCCATTGTTCTTACAAGCGATAAAGTAAAGCGGCGGCGAGTTGGGGACTACCCGTGCAATTACGCCTTCAACGGTTAACGACCATTTCACAATTCCCATTGGCCGTCTTACACACGGGGAAGGGGGAAAAAGGAAAAAAAAA
>JAHREE010149599.1:117901-164977 GCA_033628505.1 Tringa tobata | reverse complement strand
GGCCGGAGCCGGGCCTGGAGCCGGGGCCGGGGGCAGGTGGCCCGGCGGGGGCGCCCCCTGGCGGCGGCGGGTGCGGGCGGGGGGTCCCGCTGAGGGGTCTCCGTGTGGGGAAACGGCGGCCGCACGGCGAAGCCCCTTCACCAGCCGATGGTTTGGGGCGGCCTCGACCGCACGCTCACCTGTTGATAAGGCGGCTGGTTAAAGCTTAACCCGAGCAGGCCGAGGAGGCGGGAGGCGACATTCCAGGGAAAGCCCTCGCGGTTTGTCCGACCCCTCTTCCAGGGAGGCTGAAAGCTGCCCTTCCCCAGGCAGGCAGCCCGAGAAGGAAGACTTGGGGCCATGGCTGCTGCGGAAAGGCCACCCAGTCCGTCACCTCGACCTGCTCCAGGCATCCAGCATCTGTCTCCAAATGGCGGGCTGGGAACCTCAGCAGCCACCAGGACTGGCGCTGGCCCCGGTGCAACAGTCGTGCACCAGTGGCCCACCATGAAGATGGCAACCCCCTTCCCGAAGGAGGCCCACAGCCCTCTCCTTTGCTGAAATTAGGCTGGAAGTGTCATCTGGCTCCAAGCCACGGGAGAGCTTTGGAGCGTGTGGGTTTCAGGCGGTGGGTTTGGCCACCCCTTTGGTTGATGGTGAAGAAGCAGCGCGGTTCCTCATGCACCAGCCGGATCATGTCCCGCGCTCGGCATCGGTGCATGGTGTATATATAAAACCTCTCCAAAATTAAGAGGTCCTTCTGCTGAGAGTCATAAAATGTAATCAGTTCCAGTGGGGGTTGAACAACAAAATGCTGCTGGGAATAATTTGGACTTTGTTTCTTCAGTTAAACCAGAATTAATCTATATAACCGGTCTCGTATTTCCATGGTGTATAGACCTTGTGCATGTGACCATCCTTTTTTGTAAAATTAAGGTCTGTCCCATCTGCCCCTTTATTTCATAAACTATCAATTCATAAGGATTTAGGGAAGGATAAAAGCCCCTGTAAATTGTTATGGTTTCACAGTGTTAGGGAATGCAGGAGGGAACTTTCCCGACTCCTCTTTTTTTTAAAACATAGCCTACTCCTAAATCCTACTCTTTGCTGTATCGTGAGCTTTGCATGCAGACCAGACCATGAACTAGTTTAACTAGAGTTATTTTGGCATCAGTCTAGCTGCTGTCGTGTGAACTGTCAGGTTGAAACACTGAGAAACAAGGTGTAAATGTTGTATTAGCACATTAACACAGGGTTTTAAAGATATTTAATTAGGTAGGCATAAAAAGTGATCTAGATGAGCCAGTGAGAGTTTTGTGCATAGACTAGCTTTAGTGTTATTTGGAATTAAGTTCCTTTTGTCTGGAGTTTGTCTGTGTAGGAATTCTGCCTAATTCTATATCAGCTGACTGGTGTACGAACATGTTTGTCCCACCAAAGGGAGATTTGCCTCGAAGTGTCTGAAATACATGATATAATATGCTTCCCTCCTATGGTATTAGTAAAGCTAGAAATTCAGCCCTATCAACTGACTTACATGTTATTTTCTTTACACTTAAATGCAATTTATTAATTCTTTTTAGATAGTGACAGTCATATATTTCAAGACACAAGTATTTTCCCCATACAAGTGTGTTTCAAAGCCTTTGCAAACGGTCTGTGAGAGGAAAAGCTCATTAGTGTGCCTGAACTTCAAAAAAAGTTAAAGGTAGACTGAGCAGTAAAATAAAACCATATCCAGAAGGAGGGAATGTTACCCCCATGAGTTCAATCACACTGAAATTACTCTTCAGTTCATTATGAAACTTGATTATTTTTTCCTAATAAAAATAATATGGATTAATATGATCTGCAGTTTTCCTGAAGGACGAAGTGAATACACACAGACACACACAAACCTCTTGTGGGCAGGTTCTGTAAAGGTCCAGTGGTGTTCAGTATGTCAAAACACTTGAGCAGCTGTAAGATCGGGAGCCAAAGGCCTAGAAGCAAGGATGCAGCGCCTGCGAGGACAATTAAGGTAAAGTGAAAAATGCTTAGATGGATCCTATTGTAGTTGCTATTTAAATAATCCTATCTGAACTTAACCATTGTACCAAAAGAGTAATCAAGTCTTGCGGGTTACTTGCGCTTACGCAACTCGAAAACAAAATCTATCGGTTGAGCCAGGTCCTTGGCACTACTCCAAGGGTTCAAAACACATCTAGAGCTGGCTTAACTGCCCCAGCCATAACTATTTTCACTTCTCCAGGAACAGCTCTGCAGGGCATAGACCCACCGAGACAGCCTACACTCCCCCACTTCCAAACTCTGACTCCCAGAACATCCACAAAGAAGCAAAGGGCATGGGCAGCGTGTACCTGCTCGGCAGTGCCTCTCTGCCCAGGAACGCTCCCCCTGGGCTAGGAGCAGCTGATTAATTCATTAAACAACAAAACAAACCCCAAGATATTTAAACAAAATGTTCATTGTATAGTTCCTTTTTTTTTTTCTTTTTTTTTTTTTTTTTTAATTCTTCATCTTTGGAGAGAGGATAGAATCAGCATTGAGAAATTATTATTTTTTTTTAATGTCAACTGATAGGGTTCAGGCATGTTTGCTTTTCCTTGGTCTCTAGTGAATCAGCGCAGGTATCATTTTAGAGTTCCTGCTGCTTGTTTTATACAAATACGCTCTCAAGCTTCTGTCTGATGAGGAAGTAATGAGACTTTGTGGAGTAATAAAAAAGAGTCAACATCTTACAATGTTGAAAACTGTTAATAATCAACATCAAAGGGCTTTAAATCTGTTGACAATTGTACAGTTGATTTATACAGCTGGCTGCCCTACTGGCTCTTCTTTCAAGCTAACTGGAGGGTGCTCCAAGATAGTGGCTTTGTACAGGGATAACTGGAGACATTGAGGTAGCAGCTATCCAAAGCAGTGGGTTGAACCTAAAGGCCTGAGCATGTAGTTGTCCAGGCAGTACGTGTGATTTTCCCAGGCTGATGTGAATGAATTAAGAGCAAAGGCACTGCCTCCAGGACCAAAAAAAACCAACCCACCAAACAACAACCTCAAAACAAAGCAGAACAAAAAACCAACCCTCTGTCTAGCAGTTGCCTTGAGCAAGGGGACGGAAATTTTGTTTTTGTGTTCCTGTTGCCTAGAGTCATGTAAAACCTTTGCCCTTTTACAACTAGCTACAGATCCTGGGGCTGACTGGGTATTACACTGTGTGAGAAGGAAGAAGAAGGAAAAGAGAGAGAACGAGCCCTCTGGGGCACTGAAGGGGCCTGAGGGCCAACCACAGGATTTGGGAACAAGAAATTGCTTACTCTCTGTTTATTTACAAAGACTTAAGAGGAAGGGCTAGAGCTGGTACTACCCCTTTGTCCTCCTGATAGACACGCTAATTCAAAGACTCCAATAATAACTTCTAAAGCCAGGAAGAAAATGTTATTTTCCCCTTTTATGACGATCAGATGTTTAGTGGGAGGAACACTCAATGTGCATCTAAGAGATAGGTGATGCCAGTTATGAAGAAAAGAGGACTTCACACCCTCAAACTGAACTAGTTTGGTTGCCAGTACAGTAAGCAGCCTAAATAGTGCAGAGATAGGTTCATAGTCATTTAAAGTGTAGTAGGTAACACATAAAAAAAACCTTATCTAGAGACACCATAAACCTGCAGCGCCTGCTTAGCAAAATGAAATGACAGCTAAGGTTCTCCAAACGCAGGCTGGTCTCTTTCCAGGTTGAACTGAGAAGGGAACAGAACAAGGACACCTGAGAAAGATGCTGATTTTGGCCAGTTTAGTGCTGCTTCAGTGGCATAAGTTATTATCACATCCTGTCCTCCGTTCCGGCAGGTGCATGAAACCCTGATTCAAAGAAGGATTTTCATCTGTACCATATTTCGGAAGGTCAGGCAGCAACAGTGATGAAACCATGACAGCCAAAAAATTAAAAGGCAACACAGTTACCTGTTTGAAAGTAGCCTTTTCATCATTTCAGCACTCACCTTCTCTTAATTTGCTCCGTTTCTTTATCGCTTCACGTGAACTTTGTCTCATGAAAAGATAAGAAAAAGATTATGCACCAAATGATTCAGCTGACTTGCAATTCTGACACTTTTCAAGGAAAGTGGTATATAAAGTGGTTATTTCTACAAGGTGAATTTCACCTTGCTTTTCACTGCCCCCCAATTTAAAAATATTAGATTTATAACATTTCAGTTAATGTTGCCCTTTTCAGTTTCTTGGGGTTTTTGTTGTTTTTTTGTTGTTTCTTTTTAATTTCTAGTTCCAGAATAATTTAGACCATCAGGAAAAATAAATTGCTACTATTACTTTAAGTGCATCCTTATCAATCAGAAACACAGCTCAGCGTTGGACTGTCATATCCAGTTTTACAGCAGGAGTGTACATCGAAAGTTAGTTTGCGCTGATGTTATAAGAAGTTTTTCGGGGAGAAAGAAGTCACAGTTCCTTGGGATATTTATAGTATTTAAGAATGCTTTTAAGTAACTTGTAATGGCAGATGCCATTGGGTACTCTGTCATAAGTGGTTTTCTTATGCATAGCATTTAATGCATATTATGGTATGTTTCAAGCTAGGGCCACATTCAACTATGTAGAAAAAATAAAGACTGTGTCTGTATTACTGTATGAATTCCATTTGGATCTTGTTATTGCCACATTGTATTTTGATTTTTGTTTTGAATACAGCTCTTAAGTGGGGTTTTTAGCCCCACTAAACTACCATCAATTTGGTAGTATAACACGGGATGGACTTCAGCAGATTACGTTTAAAGCTCCAAGACAGGTATCGATGGCACACGCTGAATGGTGTTACCATGGGGTAGAAAATGGACTTGTTACAACAGGACTAACCTTTGAATGGCTTGGGCAAGCAGCCCGCGGAGCCAGATACCTGCTCTTCCAAGTGCTGGCCCCTTTCTCCCTTTGGCAGGAGGCTACCTCCTCCCACCTCTACTACGCAGCCTCTTCCCGGGAGTGTGTTCTCTTCCCCCAGGGGACCTGGTTGTGGATCGCTGCCCCAGCAAACAGGGAGATGGCTACAGCACATCCTGGCTTGGGTTGTGCGAGCAAGAGGGACTCAGAAGGGCTGGGATACCAGTTCTGGGATCTAAGCAAGCTCCCACTGCTCCAGAAGGATCGCAGATGTGGAGCTAACAGTTGGCAATGCACTGGAAAGACAGTTAGGAATTATTGACCTGTAAGTGATAGGATCAATTCACAACACCACAAGTCTTCCTAGAACAGGACCAGGCCACATTCTAACAAAAATTGCCAAATTTGACCAGATTTAATGTTTCACTCGGGCTTCTCCAGGCTAGAAAGCCTCATTCCCTTGGAAATGACAATGGCTTCTCACACGACATGTGTGAGGCTCCTTGCACTACTGCAAGAGTTTTTACCTTCTTTCAAACAAGGCATTTCTGTCCTGTGCACCCAGTCCCACCTTGCCTTGTCTCTGGCTTTGCCTTTGCTTCCAGCCCTCATCCCTCCCAACTGCAGCTCTTCATCATCCAGTCATAAACATCCCTTTTAACACGCTCAGCTGCCAGTTTGCTTTTCTTCTTCCAGAATGGCTGCAGTTATTGATTACGCGAAGTTATACTGTAATTGGCAAGTAACAGGTGATTTCACGGTTATTTAAAAACTTCCAAGAAAATGGAACTTCAGGGGCATGTAGATAAAAACATTTACAATTATTGTGAAATAGGTTAAAAAGTAGGTCATTCTTCTTTTATTTCTTCTCTTTCCTCTGCTATTTAACATCATTTGTGGGGATTTTTCTTTTGTAAGTTAAGCTGCCTTAATCAGCACTTCTCTCCCGTCTCATGAAAACCAAAGAAACTGGACTGGGAGCTTCTTGCATGTTCTGAGTTGAGGCATCTGGTCCAAACTCCATCTTAAGCACTTAAGCACTAGAATCTGAATTTTCTTCTTTCAGCCCCTGCTTCACTCAGGGCATTTAGGAATGGTGTAGGACTCAAACATTTGACTTTTCAAAAATAATCATCAATCCCCAGTATGATCCTCACTGAGAAGATGTAGTTCTGCTTGTTTCTGAGTGGGTATTTTCCTTGTTTGTGTTTGGTTTTTTTCCTTGACTTTTTGTTTTAATACTTTTATGTAGAACTAAGCAGATAAGTCTCTGCATGGTGTGCCTTGATATGCTACTTGAGTCACTCTGGCTTTGTTGAAGGACTGAACTGACACCCATCTTGGTTTACTGCTCTGTTCTTAGCCGCTGAGTCCCGCCTACCACAATCCTTCCACAGCCTCAGAACTCAACAGCCTGTCCCTTTTCCTGTCAACACAGCATTTCTCTAAAGAATGCCACTGACCAAACAAATACCTGCAGAGAGGACGAGACTGCTATTGCATGTATAGCTTTTTAAAAAAGTCAGTCATCTGGTGAGGTGATGAGAATTTGGGGAATTGTGTGCTATGAATACACAGCTGTTTACAGTACATATATGGCTTGCTTGTAGACAAAGCCAGCACTCGGGAGACTTCAGCGTATACAGAGAAATATAAACAGTGGATGCTTAGTTCTGGACTCATGAATTATGTACCAGACACAGAGACTGGGGATTCTGAGGATTATTTTTGAAAAGTCAAATGTTTGAGTCCTACACCATTCCTAAATGCCCTGAGTGAAGCAGGGGCTGAAAGAAGAAAATTCAGATTCCGGTGACAAAGGAAATCTTTCTATTACTGCTAGCTTACAGTTTTCAGTTATTGCCTTTAATTATTCTTGAATTGTATCATATTAGGCATGGCTTATTCAGGTGTTTCTCAAGGGCAACAAGTGTTTTGTTTCAGCAAAACATAAGGGTTACCAAAAGAGTGACTCCCTGCAAGTAATAATTCAGTACAGAAATGTAGATTTCATTCAGAGGAAACTATTTTTAAGATGTGTCATCACCAACAGAACAGACTTTGGTTGGTATAAGCTAGTTATTAATGGCTTTCTGATGTTAGGCACGGTATAGGTCTGAATGTGATTAAGTTAGCAGGAATTCTACCACTCTTCGGTGACAATGACGTTGAGTCCTGAACTGAAAAACAGGAACATCTTTGCAAGCAAGTAGCTATTCTGAATAATTCAAGTGAACTAGTAGAAAATTTCAGGATAAATGGAAAGAGCAGACCTCAGCATGAGTGATTGTAAAGAACTACAGCTGTTAAGATCTAATTATTACCCAAAGATTGAGAAGCTTAAAAAATCCCTAATGTTGCAGTTTACCATTATCAGCCTTTTGGGTACCTTATTTCTAGGTGATGGCGTGATTAACATCTAACTATGGAGGCACCTCAAATTCCTTATAATACTGGTTTAGCTGTTAGTAATACTATCAGCCCTAACAGAATACCTAAACCTAGTTTTCAGCATATTAGTACAGGAATAATTAGTTTCTCAACTGTTCCTTTGAAACATATTGATTTTTCAGCCTACACATGTTTTTACTTGTTTGTGATCTTATCTTATTCAAATTTCAGAACCACACAATTCACCGCTAAGATAAAGAATGGAAAATTATCCACCCAGTTTGGCTTCAGACAAACAAATGCAACTCAACACAAACAAAGGGAGTTGTATCCAAGCGTTATTTGCCTGTGTTCTTAATATTTTAATACTCTGTGGAGAAAGCAAGTTGGGAAACAAGCTGTTTTGACTTCATATCCAGTACACTTTCAGGTTTCTCTAGTCTCCAAAGCCAAGAATCCAGTCTAAAGATGCCACAAAGCTTCGGCATGCTTAAGGCAAGGCAGTGCTGTGCTTTTTTTTGATCTTTGTTGCCATACCTTGGAATAAAATAAAAGTTTTGCTGTAGATAAAAAGAAAAGCATGTCTGAGACATTACCTAAATCTTCTACACCTCTTCCATATATGATTTATGCTGGGAGGAAGGAACCTTGGGTGAGAGCTGGTTAGATTTGCTTTTTCTGCTGAAACAAGCTCAAAGCTTGAAGCATTTCATTGGAAGCACCCTGCTTTGATGAACTTTCAGCAATCAGAGCTGAAGCCAAGCTCCCCAAAATGGGGCACTGCACCAGACAGGTCTCTGGTTCTGACCTGCTGGCAAACGGTCTGTGGATGCAGCATCCAAATCATCCATCTTGATACTGCCTGACACAACTTCCTCAAAGAGCAATTTGTGACTTTTCCAGGAAGAGCTCAGGCCTTGCAAGTGTGGACGTTGGCAAGTGACTGGTGCTCTTGCTATCATGTAGGAAACGGGGTCAGGTTTGTAGACAACAGCCTCTTGGCTGCTCTGGGTTGTTATACTGGCAGCTTGAAAGCCCCAGAAACCTCCTCCCGAGAGTCAGCGAGCCTGAACTGCAGCCCTGTGAAGGACTGCACTTTCTAGCTAAGTAAAACCCTTTTTGATTCCTTGTATTCTAGTGCAATTTCATTCTGGAGCGATTTGTTTATCCCTGACAGTACCAGGGACAAACCGATTTTTCGAATAACTTTTGTTCGTCCCCAACAGGACTTGACACTTCTTGCCCGTGTTATGCAAGGCTGTCCTACCCTACATGTGACAGAACTTTTTGGCAGGATCTGCCACCACCTTTCTTTACGCTCTTTCAATCCTGACTGAATGGAAAGTGTTTGCCAATTTGTGTTTTATTTTAATTTCCTCTGCACAGATCTGGAGAGCGCCTGCCTATAAATACCTGCTTAGAGGGTGCTTGGGGAACCACTGTTTTCTCCAGGGACTAGATCGTGTTTTCAAGTCATATCTTGCCATGGAAACAGACAGGTAATGAAGGATCTGAGTTGGATTTCTTTGCATCAACATCTCAGTCATTCATTCAACCAGGTGGCAAACCGTCATTACGAAATAAAGGCTGCAATCCAAAATGATGGTTGTAGTAAAGGCAGGATCCCAAAACAAAAGGGTTCACGGTTTAATAGAGATAAACAATCTTTTCCAAGTCAGACTAAGCAGTGCAGTAGTAACGACCAAATATGACAAGGAAATTTTCAAGTCCTACTACAAAAATTTTCCATTCAATTCTGAATGTGTTTCAGACTGGTCTGTGAATTAAAAAAATGTATATTAAAACAGAGACCAGAACGTGTGACTGAATTCTGATTCAGTCCTTGCAACTGAATTCCAGACATCATAGAATGATTTTCAACATGTTATTCAAAGCAATGGAATATGTATTTTAAAGTGAGCTTAATCTTGGCCAGATTTTGCACAAAATCATTTGGAAATGCGTGCTGTTGCAATTTTTTATTACATCTTAATCTGTAACAGTATTAAAAAAAAATCTATTGGAAATTAAAGGCAAAAAATCTGCAAATCCTGCAAATATCACCATTAACTTTAATAAAACTACCACCATGCTGTTAGGGGCTGCTAAATACCAAGAATAAATAAATTTTTTAAAAATTTAAAAATAAAAAGTATTCTCAAAAGTCTTTGCTGAACCATTACAAAACCATGTCAGCATTAACAATAAAATTGTTCAGATTGCTATTGAGATTATCATGAACTTCTGACTACAGATCAATTAAAACAACTAGTCCAAAAAATGAAGGTTTTGCGAAAGACCAGAAATTTCTTTGACTACATAGCACACTGAAATGCCTAGAACCCCTGCAATGGGTCTAAAAGCTTTGCTGTGGAACATCTCTCTGTGCTCTTGATCAGAACAAGAGACAAAGAGTATTCCCAAAAAATTCCCCACGTGTTTGACAGCCCTTAGTGAAGACTGAAGAAAGAGTTTAGAAACCCAAGTTTGTCCAGGCAGAGCACATAGTTTCTATCAGCTTTAGTAAACCTTGTAATAAATCTCATCTTATTTTTTAAAGATCATATTTAAGAAACTTAATCTATAATAGTAGTTTACAGTGCTGTCATTCCTAGGTAGGAATTGCTAATTGCTTGGTGTCATTAATATACCTTAGCTAACTGGAAAGTGTTGTGGAGATCAGAGAGAATGTCAGTAGAGAAGTAATTTTCTTATCTTTTGCTTTGCTTAGCCTTTTTTCCTCTTTTGTGCGAAAGAGTAGTGGTAGCGTTTTGTTTCTTATCCTCATTAATCCATGGAACTATTATTTTGTGTCTGATCATCATTCAGCCCAGTTTGTACCTTGCTCGTGACGTTGGCCCAGTAAAAAGGATGGCAGGAGCATTCTGCCAGAAGGTGATGAAAAAAAAGCTATAGAGGGACTATGTAAGTGAAAAAGTTTGAAAGTCAAAGGGAGGGCACATGTTTGACTTCACAAAAGAAAATGCTGGTTTCTGTTGCAATGTTGGTTACACAATCACATAAGGTTTTATTTTTAAAAGCAAGTAAAAAAATTATAGTGCATCAGCTCCTCGACTGGTGTAAATCAACGTGGTTTTATTGACTTTGATGGAGCTATGTCGATTTATACCAGATGAGGATTTGGCCCACTGTATGGAGATATTTTTATTTCTCTTCTCACTCTATCAGTTAAGGAAAGGGTAATAATCAGCAAGCTGGAAGCAATTACGTGTGTGTGAGGAGGGGGTAGTTTCATAATAGCTAACTTGATATTATTTCCTGTAAAATGCATCAGGAGAATAGAGCCTGGAGCCTGCTGACCAGTTTATTTTGTAAAGAAATATTTGTTCAAATCTGTTTATAATAATTTGTCAAACGATGGGCAGACTCAGCTCAAGCACTTGCCTTCCACTGACACCGGAGGTGGCAGTTCTGATGCTGACCAGGGCACCAAATGGCAGCTGGTGAGGAAAGACCCTGGCAATATTTGGCTTTCACTTGCATCTGCGAAAATCTGGAGTAATTCTACCAAAATCAGTAGAAATATTCCCTATTTACAACACTGTGCCTAAAAGCAAAATTTGGCAGAGTTTTCAACCAAGCATTTATAAGCTGTTTCTGGCAGCAAATAAGAATGGGGGAGGGGAAGATTATTCATTGCAGATGCTTTGTAAGATTAACAGAGGCTTTCTGGTGACAATAAAGGCTACTAACATAGTCACTTTTGGAAAATGCTTTTTAAAATGTGATTTGAGGGAGTTTTCTGTCATCCTTTAATTCTTAGAGCATTTCACGGTGGTAAAAATTTCTAACCAAGACCTCAAGTGAAATGATTGAAATTGTTCTCTTTACCCTGGCGAGGCAGATGAGCCCTGTCCTGCCACACCAAGTGCGCTAAAGCAACTGATGGGAAGCTAAGATTTCTAAGAAATCATTTTGGATAAATGCATTTCATAAGGTTCAGTCTTAATTATTGTTAAACAGTCATGCACTGACAAGGGAGCTGAAGACAAACTAGTCACAAATAAAATAAATTGAAATATTTATCCAATTATTTTTAAGTTATAATACAGATTATTCTAAAGTACCAATACAAGCACTATTAACACTAAAGTATTCCAACCAGCTCTTGCCATACAGCTCACTCATCTGTTATCTTTACTCTCAGGGATGATTTAAACATATTTTTGTCATGTTTTTAACTTACAAATATCATTAAAATTACTTCACGCCCTGTTAAAGTGGATGCAGTTATACTGGGCTAACGGTGCTTCTATCACTGTAGCTTGTACCCATATGGCTACCTCTTTCTGCACTGATCTACAGTTAAATCAATCCCAAACCAGCACGTAGATGAACCCTTAAGCATTAGCAGACAACTCATAAAAGACTGGAGAATACATGGTTCAGAAATTATTCTGGAAAGATGCATAAATGTAGTCCTTGCCCCGACTTACGGAGAGCCCCATGGAGCTGCGCAGCCTTCTTCCCCGTGCGGGCCCTCTCCAGCCCTCCCTGCTGTCTCTCCCTGGGAAAGGTCAGGTAGCCTATTAATCACCCTCTTGTCTTTGATTCGTGGTAAATATACATCCACCACTTCCTGGATCCTTTTGAAGCAAGGAACAATGAGCAACTTTCCAAGGAAAGAGTGGGTTTGCTTATTTTTGGGATTCTTTCTTTAGGAGCTTAAATACAACCTCCTTAAAACCAACATAAGGCACCGTTTCAGCTAGGGCAGGTGACAGCATTCTGACATTGAATTTAAATCCACTTTCCCAAAGTGAATATGTAACTTTAGGTATAAGCTGCTAGGTTTTTTATTCTGTGTATTGTTACAATGCATCTTTCACTGGTTTTGATACTCAGCTTTTCAGCTACTCGTGGAAATTCATGGGGTGTTTCTTCCCAGTAAGTTTCAAATGGATATGCTGTTCTGCACTGGACAAGACAACTGCAGGGTCATTGTCATCTTTTCTAGTGAGAACATGGACTTGAAACACAAGTACAGTGTTGTAACCAGCACTGCCTCTTGATTGATTTAATTTCTGTGGTTATGTGTATATATTTATCTATGTGCACGTGTTATATGTATAAAAGAATTAGTCTATCTTTTATAAATACATACACCCAGATCCTTTTTAGTATTTAATATACTGCACAAAACATAACTGCTTACAGACAGTATTCCAAGAATCAGTACTGCAAAATCAATTCACACTAAGAATAATTTAAAAAGGATGAGAAAACTTCGAGCATGACACACTGGTGAAATGAAGGTAGGCTCTTTTCATTATTTTTCTGCTTAGGTTTTAGATCTTTACAGGAAAAAAAAAGATGAAAAGATCATTTTCAAATCTGGTACGTGCTGTGAAGATGATGTCCCACCTAATTTTGATGTGGATGGAGATTATGACTGAAGTCAGGAATACACAGAAGATTAAATCCTAAACCGTAACCCTGTTTTCATAGAAACGTATTAAGGAAACTAAATAGAATGACATACCCAAACCAAAGCATTTCTAAGTAAGGCATCTGTCAGATTTTTCCATGAGGTGTAGGCAGTTTAAGATGTGCTGTGACAGTATTTGAGACTGTTGTGTTTTAGTACTGCTTGGCTTTCAGGGTAAGGGCGCCCAAAGCCTGAAGATGAAGTTCAGGGTCAAGCTGAGCAGTAGCCAGGAAAAACGTTAATATTACAGTAACTATGAGTTCATACGTGTCAGTTAATCTTTAACTTGAGAAAACGCTCTACGAGGTCATCATTAAACCAAGTGAAGCTCAAATGTATGAATGAATTTGAGTTTGGTGTCAAACTACATAGAGGATCAGGTATTACAGCAGCATCTGATCCTGTCCATAGTGCTGGAGTTAGTGCTTAGCACGGCAGAACTTCAGGCTGTACGCACAAGTTCTCACAGGTGATACCTGGGGGATGCGGTGCATCCCTGTTTGGCCTTGATCAGGGACCAAGATAATCCTGTTACCAAACAGAACTGAAGTCTGCTGAAAGATCTCTGAAGGGGACCTCTCAGGGTCCTGTAGGAGCCAGCGTTAATCACTGCTTTATTCACCCACTGTTACCCAGTCTCAGGAGGGTAGGGACCCAAGCACCAGCTAAAACCCACGGCCAGGCAGAACTAGGGTCAAAACTGACAAACTACCACAAGTTGCCTTCCAAGTGCTCTAGCCTGACCTGAGAAGAAATAGTAATCACATCTCTGCTGTCTAAAATAGAGCTCAGCTATTCTGAGGTACATATTTAAGGTTCTGGAAGGCTCCTAAGGTTTTTGTGGGTTGTCTTGGTTTTTTGCCCTTTTTTTTTTTAACTTAACATGTAGTTAATTTGTTTACCAGTTGGAAATAAATCTTCGGAAGCAAGAGGCACCCACCTCTTTTTGATCACTGTGTTCCTGTAGGTATTGTGAAGACTGGAAAAAACAGGGCTGGAAGGGATCTCTGAAGGTCATCTGATCCATCCTCCATCTTAAGGCAGGTTGAAACAGCAAAGATCAAATTGCCGGAATATCTTCACTCACATTATCTGTTTCTAGTGTGCAGCCTGTGTCTGACTCAGCTATAAGGTTTTACAAAAAGAATTAGTGTGGGACTTACAGCTCCCCGGGGAAGAAATGAAAACAGGAGTGGAAGTAACAGAATGACTTCTGAAATGCTGTTGCTCAGCTTGGCTTCTGATTGAGTATCAGTTTAGTGGAACTGTTAATTAAAAAAAAAACCTTAATTTGATTACTCTGGTTAGTCCTGAAATTTAAGAAGCTAGTGTCAAGGCCCACAGAGCCTGCGACCAGCTACAGTCTAATTACTAAGGTGGAATTTTTTAATTAAGAGTATTGGGGGAAAACTGTCACGATTTAGAATTCAGAAACCACATCCTCCCTATTTTCTAGCCATCCCACTCAGCCCCTGAGAGGGAGTGTTGAGAGTAGCAAGTGGAGGCAGATAACCACATCCCCAATCTACTGTCATCCTCAGACAGCAGAATTTCCGATATGCCTTCTGCTTAACAAAGAGAAGTGATGAAAACAAAGAGGATGTAAGTAACCTCACTCGTTAACAGGTGCCTTCACAATAATTATTCGTAGTCGGCCTTTTGCCTACAGGCAAAATTTCCATTGGCTTTTTAGCAAATTTTTGCCACGTCTCCAGGTAGAAAACTGAAGATGAGTCAGCTAAAGGCATGAAGACAAAGTGAACTATTTAAGAGATCTTAAACCCTATGTAGATCCTCCTGTTCAGGTCTGCAGAGCTCTGATGGATCTCCCCTTCTGGATGTCACCTCCATTGAAAAAGATTTAAGATACCACAGTCATAAAAAGTTACTGTCTCTTTTGCCGGGTAGCAGAGCAGGATTCAGGCACTTCTGAGGGATGTCTTCATTCAAGCTCAGTGCCCTAGCACAAGCTCACCTTTGTTATTGGCATAAGCCGAAATGCTGGGCTGCGATGGAGGGGATGGAGGCGAGGTGTGGTACCCTCCTGCTCTGTGCTGGGGGGAAGAGCAGCGTGGTGGCTGCGTGGTGGCATTATACTGCCTGGCAGGACGCGGCAGAGGGGGCCTGTCCAAGGATTCCGTTTGTTACAAGCAGACCCCACTGAACACCATCAAACCAAAGCCGCTTGATTTGTAACGCGGAAACCTCCATCTTGGGACCGAATGCATTTCAAGGGCCGTGACAGATGGGCTGTGTTGGATTGAACAGCAGCAATCTTTTAACGCTCCCCCGTGTCTGCTGTAACCCTCTCCCAGTGCCGTCTGTCCCAGCAGCAGGGAAACAAGAGCAGATGCTGATGAGGGCGGTTTTGGGACGGGTCTGGCCTGGAGACTGCTGGGGCTGAGGCAGCGAGCCCCGGGTTTGGCCACCACAGTGTGCCACCGCCAGCGCGGGGGCAGTGGGGCAAGGGAGGTGGGAGGTAGGCAACGTGTGGCCGTCACGGCTCAACCTGACAGAGTCCGACCATGATGTCTCACACTCCGCTGATTTGCCAAAACCTTCCGTAGCCGCCTCACGCCGGCAGCTTCTCCACACGCATAATAATTTGACCACAGTGAAAGTTTTTGCTTAAAGCAAAGCGTAAGAGAGCGCTGGTGCAGCGCAGGCAGAGAGCAGGCTGGATGTAAAAGCCCTTTCACAGCTTTGATCTGAAAGGTGTTGGGTTCCGGCAAAGCCCTTTTGCCCTGGGAGCAGCCATCCCTCAGGAACACCACCATGGGCCCGGCCTCCTCCTTCCCGCAACACCCACCCCCCTGCCTCTGGGCCTACCTGCCAAGCCCCGCACATCCCTCTGTCTGACACCTATGCAAATTAAGCAATCTGTATCTAATTTATATGTGGCCATAAAGACAGCTTCTGAAAAAAACACTGGCTTTAGGGGTGATTAAAATTGTTAGGCTGAACCCAGGCTTCGCAGGGAGAGCTCCTGCAGCTACCAGGGTCTGAGGGCAGGGGAGATGGGAAGGAGCCTTCTTGCTACCCAGCCTGGAACGAGCAAGTTTTTGTGGAAAACGAAGGTTACGGGTGAAGACCAACAAGCACAGCAGCAGCAAGAGAGAGCTTCCAAGAGGGCTGATCCCAGCGGAAGGAGGAGTGCTGGCTGCCACCCCATGCTGCATCCATGCTAGGTGCTGCCAGGCGCTGAAGTCCTCCGTTGGCAGAGCCCTCCTCTGCCAACTGGCTTGGCCCCTCTTCCCCCTAAGCCCACCTCCTCCACACTGGATGCCCAGCACCTCAGAACTGCCCTGGGAACAGGGAGCACTCGGAGGAGGAAGGGAAGGCTGTCCATCCACCAGCTGTGCATCAACCCAGCTCCTGGGGAACAGATGCAGAAACCACAGCCTGCACCAGCCTGCCTGCCCGGAGCAGTTTTCCCTAATTCTTTCAGAACAAGTCTTGCCGCTTCTGATTTTTCCTGCTCTTCCTTCTCGCCTTGCCCCTCTCTCACCTCTCAGGGAGGCTGGTTGGGAACCAGCATCCAGGTGAACCAGTCCGGGCAGAAAGCTATCCCAGTCGGTTGACCTCCTCCTCCAACTCCCCTTACTGAGGTGAGGGGTAATAGCACGGCCCACATGGATTTCTGAAAACATTGTAGGAAGAGTAAAAGAGATGACTGGGAGAGGTGGGGTGGTTCTGGAAGGCAGGAGAGAGAAAACTGGCTGGGTCATGCAAGAAGCAAAGTGGGAAGCTGGCCTGTGGGGAGAGGTCCTGACTTAGCAAACTCAGTGGCTGCAGCAGCAGCGGGTTCGGCTCGTCACGGCTGCAGATGATGTAAAGGGCCTGGCTATGGTGGAGCGCTCAACAGGACTCATCCCTAGGCTTGGGTCATCAAAGTTGTAGGCTTTACTTGTTTCTGAGGCACCGAGCAGTATATTGCTACTTTCCCCACCAGATGACCATCACTGTTCGCTGCTCTGGGGGTGCTGAGAAGTTTGCACCTTGTTTCTCCTGTGCTGTGGTCAGAGCAGTGAGGTGAGCCCGTTCCCATAGGCTGGAAATATCTGCTTTGGAGCCTAGATAGCTCTGCCATGTAACCCAGGCCCAGGCTGTGAGCGTGGATGCCATCAATGCTCACAGGATGCTTGTCCACTCTGCTCTCTGCCAGGGTCCTTCACCACCATTAAGACCTGCATGGGGAAGGGGGAATTGGTTTCTAACCAGCTATGTGTCTTTTCCACTCCCTTCACGCCTTTGCAGCTGCCTCCAGGAAGGACAAAGGAATAATCCTGAGTCTGGATACCATAACACTATAGTTACAAGACAGTAAAAAAATCATAAATGCATATAACTGAAAGGCCTGGGTTGAATGGTCTGCTTCTAAGCCTCAGTAAAATACCTCTTTCTAGCTACTAAATAAAAACTCCTCCCTGATATTTGTGAGAGCTAAACCATATGTACAGATATGATGAAATGTAGGTGCTGCAACTAACTTCTGTTAATTCACAGCATAAGTATCAACTCAAACTGATGGGTGGTAAGAGGAAAAAATAGTAAAACACGTAAGAATATCCTTCTGTTACCAGAGAGTTTCAGGGTGGCATCAACTGTTCTGAATACAAAGTTTGGGCAAAATAGTTGACCAGAAAAAAGCAAACAAACAAAACCAAACACAAAACCAAAAGAAAAGAACAAGAGAGGCAGACCGCAGTGGCTCAGAGAAATGAAATGTGGTGTTGGATTGTATGCCATATATGCATTGCAAAAGAGGATCAATTCAAAAGGGATTGGAAAATTTCACAGAAACCATCTTGTTATCTATGCAAGTAAAAACCGAATGCAGTTCTCATGCTGTGCTCAGTCATGCTGTTCTGTCAGCAAAGCCCCTTCAGAACAGAACAACAAAACAAGTCATTTCAAGGTTCCTCTTACCTCAAGGAAAGCCTAAGGAAGGTGGGAAGGAAGAAAATAGTAGCCTTTAAGAGGTGCTGCTTTTGGTCTTCTAGACCTTAGCTGGTAGTAGAGACTCTGAGATAACCACTAACCAGCTCACATCTAACTATTCTGCAAGTTAAAGTACTAGGTTTTGTTGGTTTTGTTTGTTTGGTTTTTTGTGTTGGGTTTTTTTTTTTTTTAAATCAGAGCAAGAAAAATAATACAGATATTAAAGAACTTCAAAAGTAGCTTAAAGCCATTTTTGTACTCTCTCCCTCAGCCCACACCTTTGGCTGTAGCTCAGGATCCAAGTATTTGTGCATAAATAGATTTAAAGATCCATGTTCAGAAGCCTCGGTGCCCTGAGTTAAAGGTGCAGAACCAGATATTCAGCTGATAAGAACCAAAGGAAATTCACTGAAGTCTTGCACACCTGGAGTTACTCCAGCAGGCATCCCAACCAGCACGCTCCCCTTTACTGTTATCTAACAATTCCCGTCCTCAGCACCATCTGACAGGTCACGGCTGCTCTTGTAGAGGGAAGACACTCAAATTGTGCAGACTTTGTGCTGCACAGAGATGCTTCAACTCGCTTGGTTACCTGGAGGGAAAGGATGAGTGGCCTGTAGCAAACCCTGTGCTGGTGACAAACTTCTTCTGGCATCGGAGTAGCAGGTCCCTCGTTCCTGTGCGTGGTTCCAGGGACGCAGTACGGCGTGCGTCCCTGCCGAGGCACACCAGCATCCGAGACGAGGCACGGAGCAGAACACAGGCTAAAAACCTCCGCAGGGTGTGAGCTGAGGCTCCTCTCCGAAGCTGGGACTCATGGGGAAGCAGTAAGCAAGAGCCTGGGGAGCGGGGCTTAGGAAACAGACCTGCAGAGAGTTGGGACACGGCGGAGCTGGCAGCGGCCAGGGACGGGCCAAGAGGCAGAATGACGCCAGTGGGTAAGGAGAGCTGAGAAGGTAAGAGCCAGGACAGCACAGCGGCGGCAGCAGCAGCAGGAGGTGGCCTGAAAGCAGGAGCTGGGAGGAGAAGATGCTGTACTTGGAGCCTGCATGAACAAAAAAATAGCTACGTCTGAAAGGCAGCTCCCCAGCTCTGTCCCACAACTGTGCGTGCACAAGTAACCCAGCAGAGGTAGCATTAAAGCCGGTGTAACACCACCACAGCTAAATGTCAGCAGTAGCCTAAAGAGGGAATTTCACTCTGAAAAAAGCATAGCTGTGAACTCCACAGACAAAACTGATGTCTGCTTCTATTAGTACCAAAACAGCAGTTTGACCTAAATAGCAATTTCTGTTTGGCGTTGAAAGACAAACAGGAATAAGATCCAAAACATGAGTCATTAAAAAATAAAAAAAGACCAACAACATGTACTGTACTCCACAATCAGTCCCTTCCTGAAACAAGGCCAAAAGCTGTACATATTTTGGAGTCTTCTCTTCCTCAGCATATCTTAATGCTCCTTCAGAATTTTGGCTGACACCTTGATGACACTGAAATAGAGTCAGCCTACAAAGCACAGACTTTAACAAGGCAGTGGAGGTCCTTGCTAATTCCAGTAACTGCATTAGAATTACAGACTCACAGTATTACAGATTCACACCACATGTTGTACTTACACGTGCGGTAGTTTTGATTATAAAATCTTTGCATGCTCACTGTGTCCCACTCACTGCCTGGCTCTGGTTTGGATTTTTTTGCCGATGACCTCCTGGGGCATTGCCCCGGCAGGAAGGGAGCTCTAAAAGTGACCTACCAGTCACCGGTCCAGTCATTCTAACATGCCCAAGTGGGAACGGATCAGTGAGAAGGTCTGAGATGCTCCCGTACAGACTTCTGTGAGACACCTCTAGTACAGATACGTAGCACAGTAGCTCAAGATTACTTGTAAGATTACTAGTAAGTTCAAGTAATAGCTTTCCCTAATTGTCACGGTTCATAACTGAAATGTACTTACTATTCAAAATGCTTTCAAAGTTACCAAGAAGACTTACCAGTTCATGCATGTGCTCAGCTTGCACACCTTATGCAGGACTGAAAGAAAACATGCAGGCATCTATTATCTCTAGCACACAATACTGCTCCCCAGCACCCAGCCCTAGTTAGTTGGCAAGCGCTTTTGCAACATCATGCATAGTTTCATTTTAAGACATCAAGCCTCATGTTTTGTTAGCTTTCCATTTAACTTACTACTAAAATTGTTAATTTTTCCTTTGTTTGTTTCTTTGTTAAAGCAGTTGGAAGCAGGCAGCTCCACCCAAATTCTTCTTTTCATTACACCAGTGCCCTTGCAATGTTTATCTGTGTGTCAGCTTGGTGCCTGTATTCTAGTGTCTTAAACGTTTTGCCAGGAAGCTGTCAGTGATTTTCCCCTCCTCCCTCCCCAGTAAATTGTCTACTATTTATCTTCTTAATGACATTTTAAAAATAGAGACTATTTACTTTAACAGCTATGTGTACATTTTCATGCTCACAATTCTAAGTCCCTGAATATATTGACCACAAGAAGTGCACTCCCTGATCCTACAGCAGAGCCTGTGCGTGCAATTACCTCATTTACACAATCACAATAACGACACAAAATTCAATGCCCCATCTGGAAGACAGGAAATAATATTTCCTTTCTTCTACCTTTGTCCATGTACGTAGTAGGCTCTTGAGGATAAGCAGAGTCTCATTCCGTGGGTGGATATATATATACACATACACAATGCACACGCTCACACAATACCACAGACAATTGGGGCCTGATCTCTGCAACCAGCAACTCTGGTAAAATATTCTGCTTCAAATTTTGGCATGAAATCTCCTGCTGACTTTCCCCATCCTTGCTAATTCCAGCCCAGACTATGAATTTTGGCTGGCACGTTTCCACGTTTGGGCAAACCTGGAGAAGCACAGCTGAGCAGAGGCAGGAGGAGAGAGGCAGAGCCACCCCTCTGCCCCTGCCCCACAGGCCTGTGGTGGGGCTTGGGGCAGGGGATGGAAAAGGGAGCCCTCACAGCCATTTTCACACAGAAAGGAAGAGCCCAGAAGGACTCTGCTGCACCCTCAGATGACAAATGAAAACTGCTTTCCTGTCCCATCAAATGGAAGGAGAGGAACCTCCCAAGAAGAATGAATCCAAACATCTTTGAGATAGGTCTACAGGTAAAGAAGTACCACAGCCACAGGAGGGGCTGGGATGTCATGCAGGTCATGCTGCAGGAAAAAGGGGGGGATGCAAAATGCTTAGTAGAAAAGACTTGCAAGCAACAGGGAACTTCTGGGTTTGGGTTTTTAAGATCCATCTGTTGGCATTGCTGAAAGAGAGAAGTGGGGAATGACTCCAGCATGTGTTCATGCAGGGGACTCCTACATTACAAGGTACAAGGGACTCTGGAGGTGATCAGCTCCAAGCCTACTGCTACCTTGTTCCTGTTGAAAAAGACTCATCCCTAGGGCCACATAGATGTTTCATTTTTTAAATGTGGCAAGCTGCATTGAGTTGCAGGAATTAAAATATCTATATATATTTAAGCATGATGTTCCATCTCTTCCTACCGCAAAACCCTGTGCCACATTAATCTGCTCTCAAACAAGTAGAAGTATAGACAGTTCTAGAAAGAGCATTTAACACACATTTGTTGGCCAAGCAGCACTGCCTCCTTCTCCACTTACTTCTACAAATACGAACTCAGTTCGTAGCCCAGTTCCCGCTTTACCAGGGAGGAGGGCGCCAGGGACTGGGTCTGTCAAGAAGCCTCAGAGATGAGATGGAGCTGGTTCTGCCCATTTCTTTGCAGTCCCTACCAAGAATTCCTGGAGAGTGCAAAGCAGCCCCTGAAAAACACTTCCATAGTTACTGCAGTCAGCACTGACCCCTAGAAGTTGCTCAGCTGAAGTTACCAACTACTTTCGCTATTATTGTCTTCCAGAAACAGAGAAAACATGCAGGCTGCAGCCTCACTAAGGTGAAGCTTCTCCGAGCCTCCTGCTCTACCATGGGCTGGTCCTGGCACTAGGAGCGGGAAGAGAGAAGATGGCTGAAGAGAGACAAGAGACAGGAGAAACCTGGGAAAGGGGAGGAGAGGAGGACATAGATGGTGAGGAATGAAGCACCTGAATTTGGGTTTTTCAAGCTTACCCCATTGTCAAGTTTTCCTAAGCATGGGTCATTAGACCCTCCCAGTACCACTTACTGGGAAAAGGACACATGGAAAATGACACCTTTGAGAGCCAGGCTGCTCACACCAGGCACTTGATGATTTTTTAAAAATGCAATCTCAAGCAAAAATATTTGCAGCGTTTCCTGTCTGCAAAGTTCATCTGTCATTCTTATGGCTTGACAGTTTTTGCGCTA
The DNA here is from genome assembly GCA_033628505.1 of Tringa tobata. Lineage (NCBI taxonomy): Eukaryota > Metazoa > Chordata > Aves > Charadriiformes > Scolopacidae > Tringa > Tringa tobata. Next base: position 142,983 of record JAHREE010149599.1, on the reverse strand, counting down.
TTAAGTGGATCCAAAAAGTCTTCTTTGGTTTACAGAAGTAGTTCTTGATGGATTTAAATTTCAGATAGCTCATTCTGCAGAAGCCAGAGAACTACTTGGAAAGTTATGCTGCTGGGGAAGAGCGGGGCTGCTTTCTGTGTGTGCCAGAAACTCCTGGTGATTACAACAAGCACTGCAGATGTGCAGCTCCCTCTGATTAATTTGTTCTAATTCAGGCCCACAAATGTGAAATTTCATGATTTACGAGTTGTTCATGACCACAAGGTTTTGGTGGGTCATAGCTGGGGTTAGGACCTCCATCGGGTCATACACAGAGCTGTCTTTCACAGGAAGAGGTGGCACACCAGCTGTGCAGCCCAAGGGCTGTTCGGGGCAGCAGCCCAGGGGCTGGCAGCTCCCAACAGCCACCCTGCCATCTGCCGTAGCTGTCATGGAGCTGCCGTGCACGCACACCCCAAGATTTGGGCACCAACAGGGGTTTGTTTCTTCCCTCTCCCTTCCTCCCAGCACCGGTGGCCATCTAACAGCAAGGAGAGTGCAAAAACTGAGGGCACTAGGAAAATTATTTCTGCATTTTCAACGCTATAGTGTGGTTAATCCAGGCTTGCTTTTCAATGTTGTCTTGTGAAGAAAAGGGCCAGAAAGTTTACCTCAGAGAGGTACTGATACTTTCTTTGCCTTTCAGGTCTTTTAGATTAGGTCAGTTTATAAAGCGCAGTTTGGCTGTTTAGCACTTCTTGTACGGCAATCTCAAAGCAACTGATATTAATTCACAACCTTGCTCTGATTTTGGATTTGTAATGCCCATTTTCAGTGTAGACACTGAGGCAGAGAAAAGTTCAGTCATCTGCCAAATACCGCACAATACAGCAGCAGCAGAACTGAGAACCAGGACTTGGGATGCTGGATATTCCCTTAGCAGCTCCCTCGAGCCAAAGAAGCAAAACCTGAGTTGGGGCAATACACGCTTTCACAAGGTCTTCAGCTGACACCTGAGGCCATCTGAGAGTCTACAGAAGGACCGATTTGCCCGCTTTCACACAGGGCCTTGCAAACCTCCTCACACCTTACTTTTGCAACACAGGACTAACAGGGGCCAGATAACAAAAGTTAGATCTGGAAAAGGGAAAAATTAAATAAATACCTTCTTTCTCACACTAGTTGTTTCTAGCTCTTTAGTAGATGAGTTAAGCAGCTTATAACATCCTCAGGAATGGCCCTATGAGTTCCAGCAGTACAGGGAGCCAGGTTAGGAAGAGATGTCTAAAGGGACAGAGAAGTTGTATTTCTGAGTATCAGTTTAACAAACCAAAATGGAATTACCACCACCTCTTCTCCATTAACATGCTGGGGTGTAGGTTTAAATCAAGGACCTGTTAAGGGCAGGAGAGGAAGACAGAAGTTTCAGCAGCTTGAACTCACCTCTTGAGTTTCTCCTGATGCCTAAAAAAGACAAGGGGAGCTTCCCTGTTGCACCCTCTGATGCATATGAGCTCCAGATGCGTGCATGCTATTTCCAGAGTCAGAGGATACAGATGTCATTAAATATGCTGGTGATCTGCTCCAGTCTATTGAAATTTTTTTTATCTGAGATCAACACCCAAAAAAAGTATTTGAAGACTCAGCATGAAGAGGGGAAACAACTGCAATGAAAGCTACAGTTACCATATTACCAAAAGAAGGTGCAGGGCACAGATTATACCCAGTATCATGAGCCAAAAGTCCTGACAATTGAATTCAGGAGATCTTGCAGGACCCCTGAAAGAAGTAAGCAACATGCCAAAATGGTGTTTTCTTCTCACATGATAGTAGGGTTATGAAGTAGCTTTTTAAGACCCGCTCAGGTTTCCTTTTATAGCAGACTATTTATACACTCCAAATTCAGTCAGAGCTTCCACTATGCCGTACTGATTACTACAGTGCTCATTTCCCCATTCTGAATTGCACATGCATTTCTTGTCTCATTTTTTATTCTCTCCTTGTTAGATCTATTAGCCTTGTACTACCACCACCTTTAGCCTCTCCTAGGTTCCCTTTCTAGGGGCATTTGTCTCATTGACAACTAAGTAATCAACAGTTCAGCTATTGTACTTAAATAAAATAAACATTTTAAGAAAAGCTCTCCATCTTTGTTCATTTTTAAATGCATGAAGAATAGATTCCACACTGTATCTGGGCAGCACGTCAGTACCACTCAAGTTAAAACATCCTCCTTCATTCCAAACAGACCATAAAAAATGAGATTTCTTAAAACTTGCTATCCTTTCTACAGTACTGTTTACTGACTATGTTAGTGAGTGCCTAATGGCCACTGCTCCTTTTTGCTTACAGCATCTATTAACAGGTTCACTGACCTATAAATAATTTGAAGACTGAAATCCAATTTAAAGTTTTCCCATTCGCACTAGATGTAAGTTGTGTAGCAAACTTTTAGACACTAACAATGCTTCTAAATTCACAGCCCACTTAGTCCAAAACTCCTGAAGTTAATATTTTTGCACTTCGATTGTTAATGTTTGCTAAAAACCGAAACATTCTTCAGCTGACTAAAAGCTTCACATCCTTAGAACATAAAATCTAAATATAAATGTGGTGGGCGTATGTGGATCTTTTCTCTCTAAGGAGGCTCTGTTACGAATTTCCAATGTTTTACGCCACCACCAAGCCTCTGCTAAGCCGTGACACCTGTTCAGAATTTTCAGCTTCTTAACCCCTTATTACACTTCCTACCATCCTCAGCAGAACTGCAGGAAGTGGAACAGAGTCCTGTTGTCCCAGACTTGCTGTATTAATTCTCAACGGCTCCTTGGTGTCTTTTGGTATTTTACATTAATAGCCACCTTAAGGCCAACTAACTAAGTGGAAGGACTCGCTTCTCACAACTGATGCCAGTAGATGCTCTGGTTATCGAGCAGACCCTGGAAAGAAAACCTACAAGTTCCACAGGAGGAACACTGAAGATAATACTGCTAATAATAAATATTATTACTGATAATAATAAACGGTCTGTATCGAAACAAAACAGCAAACTCTAATGTACTGCAGCTTTTAAGTAACATTATGCTAAATTCATTCTTTTCATTCACATCAACAATGATTCACTATTCTTAGGTTTTATATATTTAGCAAAAATTAGGAGATCACAATGCTAGTGAACAAAAATTCTTTTAGCATCAGTATGTAGCCACTCTTTTTAATATTTCCGCAAAAATTAAACCATAAGGATATCTCCTAGTTAACAGTCAATAGACTTTGTTGAGACAGAGAGTCTCCATAAGAAAACCTGTTTCAAAAGACTCTTTTTCATTATAAACCACAGATATGACTCAGATGAATCACAGTAAGAATTTTGACCTGATTTATTCACACAAATCAATCCAAATTCACTTTAGACCCAAAATATATGTTATTACAAGGATACTAGTAATTTTTTTCAGGTACTAGAGAATCTTGTATAAATGTATTTGTTCAAGTGCTTCTCTGTCAACATCCTTTTCAATATACACATCATAGTCGAGCTGTATCTCTTCAACCCATTGGTTGAGCTGAATATCTGTCTGAAACAATGAAAACAGATCCTTAAATTAATACAATGTTGAGAAATGTAACAGGAGTTTCAAAGTCAGTACAACATTGAGAAGGCAAGATAAAATAAGAGAGATTAGACATTCCAAATTATGCAGCAACAATAAATTCATTTCTGGAAACGCCATTTAACTTTAATAGGAGAGAATAAAGTTAACTTTTAAAAATTATCTCAGTCGATAGTCTAGATATTTTGCTAGCATGTTACAACTGCTCCTCTATATGCATTTGTGTAAGCCTCAGCATCCTGATTAGTGGACAACACTGACAGAAGTGTTGAAAGAGCAGCCAACTGTACCATGGAAGAACCATAGGTACTTTCTTGTTTTACAGCCAGGGAGTATTGTATTAAGGCTACTAAGGGCTTCTCAGCTGCTCTGTAACTTCTGCCTGCTCCAAGAAAACACCAAATGACACCATTTCTGCTCCTGGGGCTGAGGATCTATTTCACCCATCAGCATACAGGCAACAAGCGAATCCATTTCTCTAAAGCAGACTACTGTGGCAGGCAAGCCACTTTGTAAATAACTTTGTCAGGTATGATCAGTGTTTTCTTTCCTAACTAAAGGCAGCCCACATAATTTGTTTAGGCATCATACACATTAAGAACTGTAATCTACGGATGACCTACGGCAGACGGACAGGGAGCAGAGGCCAGTCCATCGGAAGTGGTTACTACTCGGGGAACAGCAGCACAGGGCGTTCAACATCTTTGGAAGTTGCAAGGTTGTCGTGTTTGTTGCCAACCGCAATTTAAAGCTAAGTCACTGATCCAAGACGCCTGATGGCAATCACTTGGCTCACTGTGAGACCACATCTCTCCCTAATCTGTACTTCTAACAGCTCATACTGCCATATTATGAGTCATTTTCTATGCTGACAGCAGGTCAGAAGACACAGGTATCCTCAGGGATGGTCCTTCTTTAACACGTCCCTCTCTTCCACTGGCTTAACAAAACAGTTTGTCGTGTTTCAAGGTCATGTGCAAATGTAGAGCTAAACAGAGAAAACATTTCAAGGTTTTGCCTTTAGAAGTTTATAAATATGTCTGTACTTTTGAGGTTCTGCCCCTCTACCGGGAAGAAGTCTGATGGAAATGGGTAAGATTATCACAAAACTTACATCATAATATGGCTTTGATAATGCTCTGTGGTTTTTTTTTTTACCTCACAGCTAAGGTATTGTTAATAATACACATGATAATACAATGATTCATTTCCATTTCACAGGTGGGGACAATCCAAGTACAGGAAGATGTGTTGGTGGTCAAACTGGAAATAGAATCCAGAGTCCTACATCTTTTAATCTACACACAAAATTACATATCCTTCCTCACAGAAACACTCCCAAGCAGCTATCCCAAACTACAGAACTGCCACTTTCACAGAAAGCGACAAATGTGTTGGCTAAAACCGGCTGAGGGAACTTACCTGGAGCTTTGAGAGTGATTCTTTAAGGCTTGGAACTGTCACTAATAAGGACCCTCTTTTCCTCACATTACAAGCAATAAATTCCCAAGCTCTGAAACATATTTAAAAGTAGGTCACCAATTTTTAGGAAAAAACCTTCATTTGATACAAAATGAATCTAACACTTTTACAGTTGAGTGGCCAGAGGTAGACTAACCTTAAAGACTTGCTATACATGCTTATCAGTCACTATTAATATCTAAGTAAGGATCTTTGTATGAACAAAATCAAGCTTCGTATTAAAAATGGAGGGAATATATGGTCTTACAAAGTTCTATTTTGTAACTCTTTAACTCTGATACATGCACTTCATTTTATACTGTCAACATCTTCACTTTGGACTAGGATTAAACATTTGACATCTTGTCCCTTTAAACTTTGGGTTTTGAAGAAAATCCAGTCTCTGAGCACTGTTTTATTAAGCTTAACAACAATCTACTCTTTACATACATACTTTGCAGTCGTGACAAAATACTTAAGACATTAGCAATCACAGTATTTAAATATAGCCCCCAGCATTCCTTTTTGCCGATTTTGCAAGTCAGATCATTTCTCACAGCACGGCAATTCAGACCAAAAAGAATTTCATTTCCAGCATTCTTCAAATGTCATTTGTCTTCATGGTACTAACGCAACATTAAACCACTGTCCCTGAGTTCCTGAAGAATCAAATGAGTCATGAGCCTGGAAACAAATCTCCTGGTGATTTGAAACACCCACTACCCTTCACCCATCCACTCTGTGCCTCTCTGGTTGACATCACCACCTCATATCAAGGGCAGCAGGACAAGCCTTAGCTGAAACTGCTTGCCATTTGCAGGCGGTTGCCTGGGATGGTAGAGACCCAGGCACACTTTCTTTTTGACTGCCCGTTCTAAAGGCACAGTAACTTGGGACAGTAAAGTTATTTAAGTTTTAAACTGATACTACTGGATTAGCAAAAGCTCAACTGTGTCTTGTACCTGAAAGAGAAGAACCTTAGCCACATGTTTGTTTGCTACCACATCCTTATGAAGATATATTAGAAATATCTTTAATAACCACATTTTGCAGTGCATCTGTATTAAAGCTCTGACATCCACAAGTCAGTGACCTGTCTTCTTTCTGAAGATTAAGCTTTACGCTGATATAATAATTTCAGATCGCTTAACAGCAAGATACTATTTTAACAGATCACTGCAACAATTCAGGGCAAGGTTTGGGTAAACAAAGCAGCAGTGTTTAGTGGGTTTAACAACAAACAACTGCCATAACACCTTAGCAGTTAAGTATAACAATTAGGTGTACGCAGTTTAAAACAATTTCCTTATGTAATTTATGTATGCGACTTCAAAAAGCACAACCTTAAGGTTTTCCATAACTCACAAGGGTACACACACATTGCCAAAGAAATAGATGACTTGTTTGGACACATAGCTTACCTGGCCTGTTCCTGTCTGTCAAGAAAATATTCAAAGACATTATTCATTACAACAACATCAGCCTTCTGAAGAAGTGAAGCCTCAGTACGGATGTCTGCGTGAACCACCTGAAGGAGAAAAATTTCACAAGGCATAAATTAATTTAAGAGACAAATACAGCCTTCAAGTAGCCATGAAGCCTGTCAACCTAATACAGCATCTGCTACCACCATTTTGAACCAGTGACAAAACTGGGTATTTCACTGTCTTCACAGTAGCTAAAACTGAAGTAAGTAACCAGAATAGGCTTTATAAAATGAAAAAATAAAAATCAGATTTATCTCCTCTAATTAAAATACTCTATTCATTATGTTAAGTGAAATAAACCACATCTGACTTTTGGTCTAGAACACTGTGTGCTGTAAAAGAGGAGATGACGTATGCGATGGCTGCTACATTTCACTTACCTACATTTTATCACAAATGCTCATTCATTTCAGGAAAGGAGCTAAGCTGGCTAAAGCTTTTTTGAGGATATTAAATGGCATCTCGCAGGCTCAGTGGGTTACTAAAGGATTACAGCTACAAAAGACACAACAAGTCCAGGTTTGACAGCTGCATTCTCACGACATACATTGGGACTGGAAATGCTGGAAAGGCAGGATGCTCAGTGGCACTGGAGGACAGCAAGTACTTTGCTTTACTAAACAACTGCCTCTCCAGTCATCAGAGGAGCTGGTTTGATGTCATCTACCTTCACCTACCAAAAAGGAAATTAGCACATCATGTCACTTTCAAACAGGTGAGATTATAGTGACAGGAGAATATGGATGCTCATTAACACTCTGACAAGATGTGTTTGATTTCCTCTTAAACACGGAGAATACATCACATCCTAAATCTGAGGGGAAACAAACTGGAACATCTTTTGAAGAGATAATGGAAAGAAAGCCTTTCTGAATATTACTTGCATTCAACAAATTTTTTTGAAAGTGCATCCCTATATGTTGGAAATGGACAGAAAATCTGAACAACTTTTCTTTCCTCTGTGACCTATTACTAGGTTGTACTGGAAGTATACTAACATGATGCATTCAACATTTCACATTTTGTCAAATCCTTCCAATATTGGACAGATGTAAAAAGGAATTCTTAATTCTGACAGAAAAGTAAGGATGATTAAAACACTTAATCTGTTGAAAAATGTTTTGCCGACTTAAGAATATATCAACACTTGTTGGGGGGGTAAATTATGTATTCCTCCTCCTAACAAACATGCAAAGCATGCTGTTCTGATTGACAGAGGAAACAGATACTACCACCCCTGCAACTTGTAAGGGTTCAAGTGAGGAAAAGATGTCAAGTTGCACAGTTTATGAGGCTGGTTCATGCTACCAGAATGCATTATAGCAATTGCAATTATAGCCAAATATTTCATTATCATTAATACAAGGAAAACTCTACAGTTGATAAACAACCAGGCATCACAGCATTTCATTTTTGAGAGCTATATTCCGTGGGTTCTCTGCAAGTGCTCCAAATCAGAAAAACAAAGAGCTTTATCCTTAAAGACATTACCATGCCAAATTTTTCACCACTGCCTGCAGTGAGTGTAAAGGAGGCAACTGTGTTCTTTGACCTTACCCAGGAAGGGCAGGTTAGTATTTGAAGGCTCTATCACACTGAGAAACAGGGACAGTCCGGTTGTCAGAATGACTGGTCAAATTCCTACTCTCACCTCTAGTGTGCGGACATCTGAACTACTGATCCAGTAGTGCATGAAAGTTAGAGCTTTTTGGACCATTACCATTGATGATAATTAATCTTAAAACAGTGCACTGTAAACTGTAGCAGTACGGGAACTGATTAAGAAGAAACTCAAGCATTCAGGCAGCAGAGGAAGAAGACAGACCAGTCAGGCCACCAGCAGTAGTCCTAAATACAGTAGGTCCTGGCTGTCAACTCATGTCCTCTGCATAAAGGCACCGCTAACTGTAGGTTAAAATGAAAGACCATGAACTGGGGTGGCAGAGATATTACGCATAGAGGCTTGCCTGCTGCCCTGTTACACAGGGAACAGCCTCCTGCAGTGGGGCAGGACAGACAGCTAGGGGCAAAATGTGCCCCTGCTACTTCTGCCAGAACTCATGTATCGGAACCCAGATTTACCTAGACTGTAAGAAGCTGTTCCTGAGGCTAAACAGACATTTTACTTTACTCTCTTATTTTCAGGGGGAAAAAATAACAAACCCACAGAATTTCTGTACAAAACCCCTAAGCAGCAGTCCTTTAACCCAACATGAGTGACTGGTGGACTGTTCCATCAGTTGACTTCTTGCAACACAAGAAGTCCTAATTAGCATACTTTCTTAATGCCCTACTAGTGGCAGTCCTAGTATTTTAAGCCTCAATTCAGAAAGATGTAAGCAAACTACTGGGAAACTTTTGAACACGTGTTGATGTTTCCTTGACTTGAGTACCACTTAAACCTAAACTTAAAATTATCCTGCATTTAGAGAGAAGGTGACCGTGCTGCCTAAAGCGACCTAAGCACCCTGTCCTCCCCAAATACATCCTCATTCCTACTGGTGAATGCAGGACCACATTACCACGTGTGACTGTACCACGAGCCAGACCCAGGTATTGCTCCAGCCAAAACATCTTTTTGGCTCGATTCTTTTTCAGCTGGACCAGTTCCCTGACCCACCTGGCTGTGTGCTGGCACAGGAGAGGGGCCAGCAACTGATTTTAAAACAGCCCTGTTGCCCAATGGAACACACACCAAGCCTTTCATGATTACAGGCAATTTCTGAATTGAGATCTCAAGTTTCCTAAGATCTGCTGAACTGTTTACTTTCCTCCTGGTATCCAAGTGTTTGCTCGAGTGGCAAAAGATGCTGAGCAACTTTCTATGTACTTTAACAAACCAAATGTAGAAAAGAAACAAAAGGTTCACTCAGAGATTTAGTCACTAAAGAGATAATTTCACCCCATTGTCCTTTGGGAATGTACTCTAATAAAAATTCAGAATGCCCTGAAAAAACAATTGTTATTTAGGATGGGTGTCTTAAAAGTTTTTCAAAATTGTGTCATAAATTATCAGCAACTGGATTCTGACTATTTTTCAAGCTGGTATGTATATCTCGAGAGGATCCATTTGGGGGTGAAATAAAAAAATCTAAGATTGAAATGTTCAAAGCAGTGTGATAACACAAGTCACATGATTAAATTAGCATCTAATTAGACTCAAATAGCTAAGTCCTCAGGCACTGCTTTGAAAACGTATTATCTTCTTATCTTTATGCTCTAAAATGACTACTTCAGCAGAATTACAAGGTGTGAAGGAAAAACAAAAAAGCTTATAATAAAGAATATACAAGGCTGAAAAGCATCCATATAGATCTCCAGCTCCACTGAAGTAACTTGACAACGCTCCTAACTGCACTTTCAGTCTCATCACAATAAGGTGTTAGGAACACAAAACACATGCAAAAACCAAAGGTTATGGATAAACTGGCAGCAACTGGGACTGAACTGGGCAACCCAATGATACTGCTTACCCTGTATTAAACATTTCATGTTTATTATTTCTTTCCAGTTTAAAATTGGTTATTTTAATTCCCAAGAAACTACGACACCCAGCAGTTTGTGTGACTCCATTCAAGAGCACATACATACAACACAGGACTGAACTCACTATTCTACCTAGCATATTCTACTTACCAACTTTTGCTGGATACAAAATAACTGATTTCCCAGAAAGGAAAAAAAAATTTTTTTCTAATTAAAATAGCAGTAGTTATTTCCATAATGGGACTAGGGAAGTGGTTTCCATAATGACAGCACATTGTTTGAAACCCATTTTGTTTGTGGAAGGTACCTATGCACTGACATTCCAAGAAAGGAAATATCAATAGCCATAAATCCTTTAGGTGTTCTTAGATGCAAGTCTGCAAATCCTACAAACATCTTTCTGCTAAGGTTAATGACTACAGCCATTTAGTTTTGTTGTTGATGACAGAAACTCTTTATACACTCAGTTTCACAAGAGTTAATGGCGATGTCATTGATTTCACTGGGAGAAACAGCTAAGATATATCTGCTTTACATAAGCCAGTAGGTAAGTCCATTCAGGAAAAAGGCTAAATGATTAAATACATTATCATATTTGATAATTTCCCTCTTCCTCTCTGCTATGAGATTTATTTTTTTCCCCAAATGCAGTCTTTGTTTAGGACCAAAACAAGCAAAAGCAGAAACAACTTCTCAGAATGCTGATTTGCCAGCCACTCACATAAACAGGATACCTAGTACACAGCGGTTAAAATTATATACGCTAAACCGTGTATTTAGTTACCTTTATTCTGTCAATGAACTGGTATTTTGTAACCATCATTTCTTGCAACTGGCAAAAGTCTGCATTCATTTCTACTCCATACAGTTGGGATGCTGAGCTATAAAGATAACCCTACATTAGGAAAAGGAAATTTAGTAACTGTGATGCCTTTAAAACAAGTTCAGAAATTTCAATTAAAATGGAAAAAATAAAACGTAGGTTAATCTTAAGAAAGCATTTTAAAACAGCAAGTTGAGAAATATCTTGCAGTGGACATGACGTTTTTCAGAGCTAAGCCCCTGATTTGGCAATTCCCACTTACAAATTTTAATAAGAGATCCAAAATGACTCATCAAAATAATAAAAAGGAAAGGTCCAACTTCACTTCAATTGAAAAATAGATGGAAAATTGTCTAAGAAGGAAAAAAGCAGTACAAACCAAGTTACAAAAATAGTGTGAAAGGAAAAGACTGCAGATTTTTGTTTCTTGGGAGAACAGAAGAAAACAGCAAGAAAAAAAAAGCCCAAACCATGAGACATACACGTAGTCAAAGTAAGTGAAAATGGAGGACAATGTACCAGTATTATAACGGGATATTTTGGCACAGAGTCTGTCAGCACCTCTAAGTATTGTATTATTGCCATTTTCACAGGTGCTTCATAAAGGTACATATGAAAAAAGATAAACTATCTCTTAATAATAAGCCCAAAATAATGGTTCAGTTTCAGACTGAGATTGTGGGAAGTTGTTGGAGATGTTAGGGAAAAGAAAAAGGACAAATACTTAAGCCTAAAGGGTCCTAGTGAAGACAGTGCTTTCAGTGCAATTGTCTCCACTGAACACCATAATTACACTTGCCAACAATGGCAAAGGCAAACAAACAATGCTAAAGACACAGAATATCTGAGGTATCTACTTACTACAACCTAATTATTAAAGTTTTCTGAAGCCATTCAGCTGAGAGAGTAGAAAAGCAACCTGTGAAGGTGAAGTCACCTCTCCTCCAACACAAGCCAAGAATATCATTAAAAAGGAGAAATCTTTTTTAAAAAGTTTTCCCTGCTTTATCTTGAGACTATCTTCTACTATAACAATACAAGCATTTTAAGTACTTTAAAACAAATTCGGGCTAGCAGAAGTGTTACCATTTAAGGACCCGATGCTGCAAATATTTACAAATGGGAGTAACTTTCCTCATTTGAGTAGTCCCAAAATTAGATTATTTAGATGAGTAAAATAACATGCTCAAGCGTTTCCAAGATTGAGCCCTAAACAGCCATTGACTTTTCTAAGAAAGTTGTAATGTGTGTTTTGCATTGCTGTTGGCCATATGTTGCACCAGCCATGCCAAAAGCAATCAAAATTGCACTCAAGTTTCTCGATGAAGTATTTTATGTGCATTTTAAAATGCAGAGCAGGACAATATGTTTTTGGAGACAAATTCATATCAAAGTCTTCCTTTGTATAATTTAACAGTTTGTCAGCTTCATAAAGGAATTCAACATAACTAATCTATATATAGACATGGTCAAGACACAGAGGACAAACTTACTTACGAAGGAGAGAGAGAGCAGGAACTAGCAAAAAAGCAGCTTGTGTGACAGCAATATGCTACTCTGTTGGACAACAGACTTTTCCTTTCCAAAAGCAAGATCTTTTGTGTTCCCTCTTGTGAGGAATAGAACAAGAACTGAAATCGCTTCTACTGTTCAGAGAGTCAGACCAGAGGTGCCTCTCAGAACAACCCGTCCAAGATGGAGTAATGAGAGTAGGCAGTCAGAGAAGAGGGAAAACGTTTGCAACAGTAATAAAATATGAATTCCTGTGCTGGAAGTTACCGCAAATAGCACTGCACCAAGCCTGGAGCCAACGTCAACCACTACCTTTCCTGTCAGGTCAGGCAGTACATGGTGATAAAGAAACTTCAGTTCCATGAGGGAAAAGGAATGCGAAATAAACTCTGGGAAATAAGAACAGAACAAAGGTGTTGGGTGGGCAGTACTAGCTACTGTTATTAACCAATGAAATACTAATCTGAAGAGTTATCATCATTGAAAACCTGTACAGTTTCCTGCCTGAACTAGCATTGGGGACCCTGGAAAACCAGGGTTTGCAGATCGGAGGTAGCCTGCCAAGCAGTCTGTCTCGAGTCTGGGGATTCCTTCCCTTACATGGAGAATTTTGAAATCCTTCATGAAACTGAATTACCTTTTTCTGCACAGTGACACGTATTAAAGAATACAAAGACCAGTAACTTGAAATTGTTTCAGTGAAAAAGGAAACATGGTACCTAAGGCTCAACACAATTAATGCCAAACTTTTTATTAAGAGCTTGAATTTCAACTCCAAGGTTTTAAGGAACGGAATGTTCTCCATGTAAACCATTCCCCCTTCAATGCCTGTGCTATCCTGGCGACAGCACTGATCTGTACCACACCACACGCAAGCGTTAGGACAGATGGGGCTTCCTAGGGCTTTTCAGCCTGAGAGGAGGCTGAGGCTACTGCATGGACTCCTACAGTATTGTCTTCCTCTTGCATCCTGCTTCTCAGTGGTACATAGCCCTGCCTCTTCCCTGGTCAGTTTTTGTGGGCAACTAGGGTCACGCACCCACTGCAAATTAATTCAACTTACGTGTGTAGGAGTCTCCTTCCATTGGTTATGGGAAATAATTCTGGCCTGTGCACTACACCAGTCTGGACAAAGTCCTCCATCAGCTCGATGTTGTGTTGTCCGGCTGAGTCACTGCACAAACCAGTTCAGTTAAACTGAATTTGTTTTTCATGTTTCCAAAAGAGCACTTACCTAAGGATGCAGTCTTGTATGAGCCACACTCTGTGCAATAGCTCCTACTCATTTTCCCCTCCTCACACAATGAATCAACAAAATCATCATCATAAAGGAATGCATCAACATGAATCATGGGCAGTGGATGCTGGTGTATCTGAGAAGAGGAACAAAACCTAAGAAAGGCATAACCAAGTTCATTGTCCCACCCTCCTGCCTTTCCCAAAATCCCTGAGATCCAAGTTTTTCCCTACTCAAAAGTTACAAATCAAAATTAAACAATAGTAAACCTACATGCAAACTGGATCATCAAAGTCCACTGAAATAACCAGTAAGTGGAAGCTGACAAAGGAACGCAAGCTGGTTTCAACAGTAGGAGCAGGAGACCTGCTGTGAATTTTGTCTCCTTAGTTCTTGCCTGGCTATAAATAAGGTGCAGGGTAAAGGAAGCTTTTTCTCTGCCACTTTAATGACGAGAATGTAACTTAAATTTAGAAGAAGGGGCAATTTTGCTTTTCAACTTCAACTGTCTGAATATTTTCATCTTCATGCCTTATGCTTCAATCTAGAAACACCCCTGATTAACATAGGTGTCATTTTCAATCAAAAGCATACCAGTTGGGATGCTTGCCTTCTCATCATTTCAAGGGGTATAATCTTCATCCTCCTACTCCTCTTTCCTCCCTCTCCCAGGCTTGCTGCATGTGGCCAATCAACTTTTCCTGTTTAAGAGCCACACACTACTTTTCTGGGAAATGCATTAACTTTCCACCTATACTGACAGCTCAAGTAGAAAAGGTGCTCTCCCCTCCCACGGGACTCACAGCCCACCTCTTTCTGAGCCATCAGAATCTGAAAAGAGCTGGAAATCATTTCTGGGCTGCCCACATTATGGCAACAGCAAAACACTGGCCCTGTATTTCTATTTTCTTTAAGGGGGCTGTTAGAGTCTGTTACGGAGCTAGCATTAAAGAATCATTGTGACAGGTGCCATACCACACAGAATGAAAGCTATGCCAAATAACTTATGATCAAAGTATTAAGAACTATGAAACAACTTTCTTGGGGTCACACAATGATGCAGCAACAGAGCTAAGAACCAAACTGAGATTTCCTATACCTCAATCCAGTGTTCATTCTCTGTTATGAACTACTACTAAAACTAAAGTCAGCATAGTCAGTCCCCAAATAAATTATGTGGTTCAGCAAAACGAGACCATAACAATTAGCTTACTTTTTGAACAGCTTGATGTTCCGAATTAAACATTGCCTCGATGGGTAAATGATTCCGCAAATCTTCAGCGATATTTTTGAGCACAACATCATTGTTAGTCACCACAAGCTCATCAAAGTCATCTATAAATCAAGACAAACAAAAACCCCTGAACAATCATATGCAGATCATGTGGACTGAGTGATGACCAGTACAATACAGTTGTGAGACATAAACAATACCAGATGGATAAGGTTTTTATTTGAAATGCATTTTTCAGCCTTTGTTAGCTTTTCCAGCCAATGACAGATTTGGATTGTAATAACTTTGCCACTTAAAATAAACGTAGCGCTTTTTTGAAATCTCAAATTATTTTCATATTTATAAACTTATAACTCACATATGATGGTCTGGGCTGCCACCAAAGTGATACTGTTTCAGCTTAAGATATAAAAACATCAAAGATGTTTTTGAACTATTGGAGAAATGACAAAACTCATAGTTGCCTGAATGCAGGCTTTTTTTTTTATACAAGTTTCTTTTTATACATACCATCTTTCTAATAAAGTGGTTTACAAAAAAATCAGGGATAATGCACAGTTCAACAGTTCAACCTACAATACATTTTACACAACTTAAAACTATCAAAATATTTCAAAGGTGAAAGAAAATAGGAATGGATGTAAAACAGTATGTTTTTACAAAGCCACGCTGTAAATTCTTGTTATTTTTCCAGCATATCCTTGCATTACTTTAGTACTTTTTTTTAAGACATCTAGAAAAAAAGATTGAGGGAATCTCGGGTAGTCACCAATCCTTTCTTCTTCAATGGCTGAATAGTAAGTGTCACTACTCTACTAAATCTGTTCTATTAAAAAAAGACTGTTAATGCTGGAGACTCCACAACCCCCCTTTTGAATAGAAATCTATTCAAGTGTTTGACTACACTTACTATTAGAAAGGAATACTTTTCTTAATAACTGATCTAGATTTCCTCTGCCACAATTTAAACTCAGTACTCTGTCCCACTCGCAACGGAAACAGAAAAGTTTGCTCTTCTCCTGTTTACAGCAACTTTTTACTTCTTTAAAGACTTATCACGTGTCCCACCAGTCTTCTTTTCTAGAAGAAACAAGATCCACTTATCCAACCTTTTCCTGCATTTTTTCTGTCCTAACTGACATTCAGCATGAGATCTGCTGTAACGCCTGTGCTGTTCCTTTTCTGTTACATGTTCCTCAAATGCAGAACTAGATGAAACTCCTTTTTGTTTGGACATCTCACTGCTCTGAGGGCACTGAGATGGTTCTGAACAAAGGTACATCTCAGGTCATACCTGTCATACTACATACCTGTAAAAGAAACAAAAACCACACAACAAAAAAGCAACCACAAACCTAATCCTGAAAAATATACCAAACCCATTGATTCTTTTCTAAAAATAGTGATGTTTGTTGTCTCTTCCCTAATCCTTCTGGTTTGTTTCTTGTTCTCTTTAGACTGCCACTATATTGGGCAGGGAGTGTGTTTTTCACATATATGTATATCACTCACCAAAAGAAGATCTGACAGCTTTTGGAAGTGTTAAAAAACAGTTAATGTTTGTTAGCCTTACTGTCCCAGGTAGGAAAATTAGTACAGACACGCTTTATGGCAAGGAGGTTCAAAATAAATCTATAAGACATGCTACAAGTTTCTCTATGCTAATATACTTAATCTTTCCAGTGGAACACAGGCAATGCTAGAAACAGTGAGAAATTTTAAGGCTAATATAAGAAACAGAGACCAGCTAAACTATTAACAATGAAGTGCTTCTGAAATGCTTTTTGGGTAAGCACTGTAGTGAGAAAAATATGATTAAAGAAACCCTCATTCATTAGTGCAAGACACCCCGTTCTTAAGAGTGTAAGAGTAAATGTTTCTTGCAACATGTTCCTAAACTGACTCCAACAGATAATCCTGGATCCCCCATAGTAAGCTTCAGAAACTTTAAATCACCTGGATTCCCTTAACATATACTTGGCTTATTATTTATTAAATGCATAGCAGTAACGCTCCAAGGCCCTGATGGGCACAATGCCACTGGCAGTTGTTGTACGACAGGAAGACAACTTGCTGTTCCAAAGAGCTCCTGGTTAAGCTCTCGAGAACCTCAGCTCCTACAGCGACGCAGACTTTGCATTGAGGAACACAGGAGGGACAGGAGCAGCAGCTGCAACAGCAGGAACAGCACAACAGGTGCAATGCAGCAGCTCCAGCTCGTCAGCATTTTAATTTGAAACCTCTAATGAGCGCCCATCTCCTGTTAATCTCACGGTCCATCCAGCAACTTGTAGATTTGTTATGAACATCCCAGAGGCAGTGAGTGAAGGGAGGCAGTGAGGGAAGATTTCTATGGATGTGACACAGCACAGAAGCAAACCCAGAGATTATGGGAAGAGAAGGTGGACAGATTTAACTGTTGCTTAACTGGGACCACCAGCCCCACAGCAGGCCCTCAGAGTGCAAAGGAGCCAGAGTTTGCTGAGGTGGGTAACATCTGAAGAAGCGAGGAGAAAAATCGTGCTAGAGACAGAATGAGAGAGCAGAAAGCTGATATTAGCAGCTGTACAGACCAGTGCCTGTGGGCAATAAGCCCCTACATCTGGCACATGCTTTAAAACAATACTATTACTATGCAAGAGAGCTCATCCAGCTGTTATACTGCCTGTTAAGAGTATCGAATTCATATATAGCATTTAATGAAATGCAGGAAGTGTTCATAGACCACCAGGCCAGCCACATCACACTGCAAATGCAGAACTTCGGCTCGCTTTCTCCCAGAGCTGGTGCGTCAATAGGATCTGATCCCCCATGGCCCTGGTGACCTTTTCTGGCCAGCATTAGTGGTGGCAGCTCTCTAGGCTGTTCAGCACCCAGCCCTGCAGTAGAGAAATGGACACTTTCCGTGGGAGACATAGCACACCCATCTTCGTCAAATCCAGAACACCCCTTCCCTGCCTTGACTCCCATTTGTACACCACTTGTCACAACACTGACCATCTCACATGGAGCCCTCTGAGCTTTTCTGATGAAACCAAGTACGACACAGAAGAGCTCTTGTGGATGCTCTGTATGGAACAGGTCCTCAGGAAAAATCTTACAACACATACGCAGCTCAAACGAAAACACTGATACTGAAAAATAAATGATGAATGAAAATGCTCCTTCCCAACTACCAGTTAATGCAGTTAAAAGTCCCTGTTAAGCAACAGTTAAATCTGTCCACCTTCTCTTCCCATAATCTCTGCGTTTACTTCTGTGCTGTGTCACATCCATAGAAATCTTTCCTGAGCTGATCAAAAAAGTCACTCGCTGCCTCTGGGGTGTTCATAACATAGCATAAGCATGCAGGAACAGAAAAAGAGAAGGAGGTTTGAACAGACTCCTTCCAAGGGGACAGCAGAAGCTGTGGAAGCGACGCTCTGCGCCTGCGTGTGTAGCCTGGGACTGAACTCAGACGCTGAGAGTCGCCTCATTCCTATCAAAGTAAGAAACAGCAACAGCCACCACAATAACTCATTTACTTTTGCAGTATGTAAATATTTATAGATTGCCATCAAGTATGGAACACAGGCGCCAAATATGAAAATAGGCATTTCTGCCTCAGACCCGTGTAGTTTTATCAACTCCACCCTTGTGTTTAACAAATTGCCCGCTCTTGAGAATCTCAGTATCACCTTACAAAGGATCTTCAAAGAAGAAACAAAAATAGAAAACTATTTTTGATAACATTTCAGTCCCTGTTATATATATGAAATGGAGAGTGTGCAAGCCAACCCCTGTGTTCATTGAACAGACAACTAACCAGGAAAGAACCCTACAGTTCATGAAATACTGCAAGATGAATCACAATCATTTGTTTATGGAGGAAGTCTGAGTGCACAGTGTTTGTATTTTACTTCAAAAACTGGTTCCACTGGATCTACTGAACATGCATTTATAAAATTTAATTAACACGTTGCAAAAAGCGTAATTAACACCCTGGTGCCCCTCAGCCTTTCTATGGCAAATGTAACACAAACTAAGAAAACATCACAAAGCCTCACACCGGACAGAGAGCACCGCTACACCAACATCTAAACATCCTGGCACTGCGAAATACATGACTGAAGACAAGCAATGTATGATTTCCAAATTAGAACAGGAGATTACATGTCACGTGGAAAGAAGAGGATTTAGCAAAGGCAACCATAACAGCAAGCATCTTACGCTTTTCTAGATATATATTCAGACACACAGAAGTAAAAAGCAAATATTAACATCAATATTACTTAATACAAGTTTAATTTCATCATTCAGTGTGTTTTAATGATACTGAACAAACAGGTCAAGGAGGAAGTCTCATATCTCTAAAACATTACCACCTCCTTTTTTGGCTGAACAATTTGAGACACTATCTGTGACCTCAGCATATCACCTTCTTCGGGAACTCTAAATATTCTTTTCATACTTAAGCATATTTAGCTATTGGTACAATAGTAATCAGTTTTTTTCCAACAGGAATATAACCAGGGCTTATTTTATTAGTTCTTTAAGTCTTTTACATTAATAAATTGAAAAAAGCTTCAAAGTTAAATTTTAAACAAGGTAAGTCACATATCTATTTTACAATCACTAGTTTTCTCCACCATTATGAAGTTTCAGCATCTAACAACTCAGAATTAATATTCTTGTGACCCCTCTTGCAGCAGTATCATTTGTCACAACAAAGGAAATTAATGCTAATTCCCAAAATTGGTAATTTGTAAAATTACAGGTAACATCCCCTTTTACTTTACCAAACACCAGAGAAGTGGAAAAGATTTTTGGTATGGCATAATTTTAACAAAGAAATGCATTCCAGTTAATGTGGTTCTGCAATGCTATTTTGATCTCTTCTGAAAGGATATTTTACTTGGATAAAGCTTCATAACCAAATTGTTAGAAGTGATTTGTACTAAGTTGCTTCTTTCATAGACACAAAAAACCCACATATTATACTTGTTATATTGCAGAAACCCATGTTTTCATCCTTTCAAAGAGACTCATTCCACTCCAGTTCCACCTGCAATGACAATAGTACTGAAAGGAAACATTAAAGACCACTTCTTGGAAAAGAGTTTTTTTCTTATACTATTTACTATTCTTGTCTTGTGAAAATCATCATCTGATAATTTTAACTATCAGGTCTGGGAACGCAATAATACATAATTGAATACGTAACAGAAATATACATTGCATAATAGAAAAAAGCTCAACAAACTTGGTCTGTTCCTAAGCTCCTTCTCCATACGCAGAACGTGGTACAAAAGCAGCACGTCTACCACGGGCCAGTTAAGTTAATTTTGTCAGATCCCCCTCTCTCTCACTGCCTGTTAAAGGCCTGAACTTGCAGCACTGACTGCCCTCAACTTTGAGGTCACAAGACTAAATCCTACACCAATCTCTTAAAAAGCTAGTTTGTTCCCAGTACAATTGAATCCACAAGAAAAAAATTAATTTGTACTTAATTATATGTTGTTTACCCTTAGAGGATTTGCAACGGTTTATTATTCAATGGTTGTTTTGAGTAACACATAAATCTATGAACAATTAGCACTTCAGACCAGTACATCTCTTTGAATTCTTAGCTTTAGATTTAAATGTTTCTAAAGAAATGCATAAAATGGAAAAAAAATGTAAGATTGGTTTATTTTACTATTACACGCCTGAAAAAAAATGTAAAAGCTAGTATTAGAAGAGTCAGTTTTAGCTCTGCTGAAAAAATAATTTTTTTAATCTATCTTAGACCCCACAACAGTACATGAAAATCCAAAAAAGGTCTTTTTATCATCTTATCTGTGCTTCATCACTGACATGAACTAAGAGACAGACTTTTGTAATCGACATTAAAGCTCTAAGTACAGCAAAAGTGTTCAGTAGTTGCCAGTAAATTGAGCGGCTTGGTGACTTCCACTTCAAACCTGAAATTAGGATTCTTGTATTTACTTCCTCTGATTCCTTTGTTCATGTATAGGGATAGCTTGATAAATCCTGATTTCACTGCTTACCCGCTTCGGCACTCATTCTTACCAAATGCATTTTCTCCTGCTACTGAAAATTCTTAAGAGTTAGGGCAGTGGAGGAGGGAGAGGGAATATGCCCTATATAAATGCACACATTTATATAGAAGCTATACATCAAATGCTGGGACCCAACTGGGAGGGGATCTTCAGGGGGGTTTCCCCAAGTGGTTTGAATTAGCTCTTGGGCTTCACCCAAGTTTTCTTAGCCAGAACTTCTGGAACCATGATTATTGCAGAAGGATATTAAAGCATTAATCATCCTATTATAAAAAAGTTCAGTTAAGACACCAAAGGTTCCTGTTATTCTTTCCAACTCTTATTATTTCATTTTCTTTGAGATCTAAGACTAACTAAAAAGAAAAGCAGGAATGCAAGTCACCGTGAAATGACGTACATTTCACTGCAGTGTGTGGGAAGAGCCGGCTGGTTGCGAAACAGCAAAGCAGTGTTGCTAAGCAGCTGCCCTAAAACGGTAATGTCTTCTTCCATCATACGTAAAGATTTGGAATTTCTAAAATTCACAATACCCTCCCCCCTCCCCAAAACCATGACTGTTTTTTTTATTCATACAAAGAAGAAAATGAATAGCATTTTGCATACACTTACATTCCCGTAATTGCTAAGGAAGATTAGTCAGAAATCATTAGAGTGAGAAGCTGTTCAACGTTCGCTCGGTTCCACATACTTAAGAATCTTTACTTTAGATAAGATAACTTGCTTCACTATAAAGTAATTTGGCTCTTCCATGGAAAAGTTTCTCAGTAGCATTCCATGCATACAGCATGCGAGTCAGAAAACACCAACCAAGTTAAATTAATAAATAAGGCTGTCTTTGCGACACTAATCCTAAAGGGCAACCACTTTATGCGGGGTTTTAATCTAAGGCTGCATGTACACTTGAGAGAGAAGCAT
Organism: Tringa tobata; assembly: GCA_033628505.1. Classification (NCBI taxonomy): domain Eukaryota; kingdom Metazoa; phylum Chordata; class Aves; order Charadriiformes; family Scolopacidae; genus Tringa; species Tringa tobata. The sequence continues at coordinate 121,194 of JAHREE010149599.1, read as the reverse complement.
GAGGGTCTATAGCTAACAGTGAAATCATGCCCAGTCCTCCTCAGCTGGAACTACAAGCTCAACATCTTGACAGAAACAGGAATAGGATGGCAGTAGGAGAGGGGGTGGAAACCTACACACCACAGAAAAACAACTTATCTGTGAGGATGCCATTTTTGTTTCAATTTATCCTATCCTTGTTTGCTTAGAGTTTTTTTCATTATCTCCCCATCCCTACAACTTTTTTTCTTTTGTTCATCAGAGGCTTGTTTCTTTCCTACTAGTATTGCGCTACTATCCTACTAATTTCTTTCCTACTAGTATTTGTTCCCTAGTATTGCCAAGACCAGGCTTTTATTTGTGTGCACTACAGAGATCTAGTAACTTTTTTAGCATCTCCTGTATCACCGTTTTCTCTCTGCGCAGACAGAACCCCAAATTCCTTGGCAGTATTCAGGGTGCAGCAGCAGAACCCTAGGTACCAGCTCCTCACTATCCTTTGTCCAACCAGTATTAATTACTACAGCATTATCTAGGTGTTACAATGGGCACTATAATTACTCAAGTGCAACACTCTGAGGGGAAAACCAACACAGTAAAGTTCCTGTCAGTATGCAGCTACAGAAGCAGCTCAGAGAAAAAGTACAAAGAGAAGTGCCATCAAGAGTGTTGTGGTGGGGACTTCACCCAAAATATTTGCAACTCCAGGGAAATGGCAAAAAGGGTAAAGGAATGTGACCTGCTGCACAAATGCCTCTGCTTACTTATTGTTCAATGCTGCAGGAAAAGAAAACCAGTGTAAGAAAGAGATATCTCTCCTTTAGTCCAGTCCTGTACTTGGCATAGGGTGGAGAAAAAGAAAACTGGAGATAAACCAGAAGGACACAGCCATTCAGAAAAAGGAGAGTGCAAAAACGTGAAGAGGTTAGTGGCCCGAAAAGGCAATCAAAGATGTCTTAATCAGGTAACAACGAAAAATTCTTACAGATAGACGCAAAGCTTTCTAATTCTCTCTCCTCTGCTGTACACCTACACATACACATATATGTACGTTAGAGAGGGAGACTGCAGCACCTCAAGAAAGCACAAAAGTCAGCCAAACATTAATCCTTTAACTTAAAACCTCATAATCAACAGATTCAGAAACCAGTAACTTCTACAAGCGGTAGCATGAGACCAAATTCTATAGGCTCTCAATTTCTCCGCAAATGTGGCAATCTGGGAAATAAAATTAGCCTAAGTCACACATGTCCCAAATGACAAATCTGGGAACAAAGAGTTACCTATAGCTTTATACTGCACCAGGACTTGGCAAAATATAATCACAAACTGTAAGGAAATGCTAAAGACCCAGATGCCCAAAGTGCAACTTCTGTCTTCTGATCTGCAGGTATGAGCTAAAAAGCCACTGAATGGCAACTACAAAGCTAATTTATGTTAGTTTTAAGATGATGTACATTGTGAAGCAGCAGCAATCAGCATTGACGAACACAATATAAAAATAGTAGGACACAGATTGCTCAGATGTACCAAGCACAAAACAGTTCAAAATTTGGAACCTGATCTACACTTCAGTTTGCATCTTAACTACAAAGAGTTAATATGAAGCAAGAAAATATATTTCATTTCACCAAAAGACCTATGCACAGCTCTAGATCATTAAAAGTCAGAGAAAAATATCGGAAAGATCATAATCTAATACAGGCTAGGACCATAGCGTACTTGTCTTTCACAGAAACTATCCATCTATGAGAATTTTTGGACGCTGTAGCATAAAAAGAAAAATTTTAAAAGTTACTCATTGACAAAGGATTTTTGCCAGTCTACATAAACTATGCCATTGGCTAAAATTCCTACAGTAGAGGTAAAGAACAGTCATAGAATCAAAGTGGAGAAAACAGTAAGTAGGTGTTTTCTAACTGAAACAGTTAAGCATCTTCAAGTTTTACTAGTAAGTTCCCATGTGCTTTTCTGGATTTGTAAAGGAGTCAGTAAGCTGAGAAAGCCATATACGCACACCACACAAACTAACATAAGTGTAGAAGGAGCTGTAATGATTTATGTTAAGTGAACAAGCACTATGAATGATTGCATATGAAATTCAATGAGATTTTTAAATTAGAACATATTGGATGGAAGAAAACCACTTCTAACAAGATTATTTACAGTGACCCAAGCACTGTTTAGCAAACAGAGCACGCTACTGCATTCAGACAAGGACTCAAAAAGGAAGGGATGAAATACTGCTTGTAGCAGAACGCTCTATCATTACATCTATACACACATATGTGTAGACATATACATGCATATCTACACTTGTGTACATACATACACGCAGTGAAAATAAGAATGCTTAGTTACAATTAACACCAACTACATCCATCAAACTTCAGCCTCCAAGTCTTGGGGAGCCCCATCTCTGCTCTAATTGTAAAGGCAAGCCTGCATTCCCAGCTGGTTCCTTCCCGCAATGCCAGCAGAGGGCCTGCTCAGCCAGAGAAGGATCTTTCCTGGCTCTCTCCATCTGAGAGGCTGTGGGAGCTGCAAACCACAGAGATGCCATGAGTCTGCAGTTCTAAGTACCTGGACAGCTGGACAACTCCTAGGTGTCATGGCCTCTGTTCAAGTCCCTATGTGTTTGTTTACAAAGATGTTTCCACACTGAAGCCAAGATGCTGGAGCAAAAGATGTGAACGAGAATAACCCTGGAACAACAGGGCATGACCTGGGGATGTATTGTTTGACAATTTTTTCCCACCCAATGCATGATCATCAGGCAGTGGGTTTACTGTCTCAGCAGGCAATGATTTAATAAACAGGACCCAGATTTATTGGCTGCTTGAAACTGGACTAAAGTATTTGGAGGGTCTTCCAAGATTCATATCTGCCATAGCCAAATGCAAATATACCCTCAGACCAAGCAGCGTTTAGTCAGTTTATTCAGCATGGCACTATGTGCCCGCAGCTCTAGCGCGCTGCCTGGGTTCAGAGCCTCCGTGTTGTCTTTTTGGTCAGGTGCAAATTGACAGCTTGTGCACTGACCCACATTTCCCTTCTTCATTTGTCATGAGACGCTTGATTGCGGCATGTTGATGAAATTACACCGAGGCACAAACAAGAAAGTAAACAGAAAGCGATGTTAACGTAAGACGACACTAAGCGGGGAAAGCAGTGTTTGCAAACTAGCTCAAACCACAGTTTCCTATCATCATGTATGAAGCTGTACGGGACAAGGCTAACGCCTAAAACCCCGGGGACACGCCAGGAGCAGAGTGCCTCCCTGCGACCTCCGACGTCCCACGCTGCAGAGTTTA